>JASJET010000334.1:0-244311 GCA_034092305.1 Diaprepes abbreviatus | reverse complement strand
GGGAAACCAAAATTTAAAAACTACAATAGTGACATTAAATTAGAAACTAAAAAAAACTCTTGTTACCTCCTGATTTAGTAAATATCTTAATAAAATATTAAAAGTGATATTAGAACATTTATTTGAATTCATTGAAACTAGTGGTAAACCAACAGCAAAATCAGAGAACACTCGCTCGATATTCGCATTTGGTGCTTCGATTGCGAATATTTTGAAAATCTCACTACCTTAACATACTACATATAACATTTAGACAAAATGTCCGGATATTTACTGAAAAGTCAGGGATATTGTCAGAAAATCATATTATTTGATCTGGTAACCATAGCTAAGGGCATGCCAGTGGATTAGCGTCTCGATATCAGAGATTGTCGTTGAATAGAAATTATATTATATAACGGCCTTTATTTCATAATCTTTAATTTATATAACAAACAACTATATTATTGCAATTGTTATATAATTAATAAAAAATGAACAAGAATTTTTTTTTTGAGGACCAAGCAGTAATGATATTCAGTAACAAGCATTTTTAAAAATTTAAAAACAATTTAACATAATTTATAAATATCCATTATCCCAAAACTCGCAAAATAAAAAAAAATATAAATAAAACAACAAACTTCTGAAAAAAAAACATAGGTTATGTTCATACCAAATATTAAAAATAAATAGTTTCCGCCATATTTAAAGCAGTCCACTGTAAAGTTAAACATTATTTTGCGTAATGACCTCGGAAAATGCGGATTTTGGCGGGAAATCTTCGGTCTTTGCCTTTTTTTAAACTTAACAAATCATAATGCTTAAAATTTGACATATGTTTTATCACGCTACGCTTACGCCCAGATTTTTCTTGTCGTGTGGACCCACTCTGAGACGCATTTACCGCATCAAACACCGACGCCTCAGCCGCGTTAGGTCGCTCACCTAGGACATAAAGTAAAAGGACGGCTGATTACCTCGATCATCAATCATCCTGGTAATCTCTGTTTAATAGTTATATATTTTGTTTGTAATTAAGGTACGATAAAATGAGACAAAAGTTCGAGACAAAATTTTCATCTTAGGCTTAATAATTTCCGATTTCCAGTCTAGGACGTGTATAAAATTGCAGTATTTATATAATAAATATTTATTTACAAAAAAGCATGGCTACTTTTTGTACAGATCGAAAGGGTTACAAAGCTAAAATAATCAGTTAAGCGATCACTTAAAAGTTGTTACAAAGAACGGCCGATACCGATTATTACCTGTTGTAAAAAGACCAGTAAAGTTTTTCTAAATGGAGAAATACAAGAAAGTCGGGAGTTAAAACTCGTATAAAACGGAATTAGCTTTAAAAAGAAGGGCTCTTATTTTACTTAAAATAAACTGGCAGTTAAATAGAGCAATAAATCATTATAGAACTTTAAGCGTTGGTACAACAATTGCAGACGTAAACTATGGCCAGATTTTGTGCTCGTAAAAACGTTATTTCAAAAGACATTATTATTTAACATTAAGAGATTCGAACAAGAAAATCTTTGCTTAAAAGTAAATTTCCTTTCTCTCAAAATCATTAATCATGCTTTTTTAATTTGTATACAGCTTAGAAGAATTTAATTTAAAACAATTTAAATTTTACTGAAATCTTATAAAAACTGATTATAACTCTATAGTAAGCTTTATAAAATAGTAATTTACATGGTCTTAATCAAATATGCCGATAACCCTCTTTTAATAATAGAATTTTGCATGTATAAAAAGTCAAAATAATGCTAGGGTTTAACATGAGTTTACAACCAATAGTATCGAGATATAGAGTCACAAAATTTGAATTTTTTCCTTTTTGTATTGTAACTTCGAAATTTTGAATATCTTTGAATGTTATAAAGAAAAACCGGTAATGATTTGATCGTAATGCTATTAGTCTCTAAACGTTAATAGATATGATAAATTATGACTTTCATGTAAATTAGTAAGTGGTTGGTTTTTGATCACGCAATTCTCTTACCAGTTACTATGACAATGAAATAAATAATAATAGCAATATTAAATACTCTTTTTTATTTTTTTGTGAGCTATCCAAGACCAGGCTATTCCGACGAAAGACTGTCGGAAGTTCATCATCAGAGATTCCTCAATAGAAAACGGCTATTGTAGATAAGGCTCTCAAATATCAGAGATAATCCGGCACATAAATGGATGATGCCAAGCGTTTGCCGCAACGGAGTATAAGAAAAAACATGACTCAGCCACTAAAATACTTCACCAAGAGTTAGCAGATAAGTTACATCTATTACTAGTAGGAAAAGTGCCTTATTATAAATACAATCCAGAGCCTCTTCTTGAGAACAACGATTTGAAGTTATATTGGGACCGAACGGTTCTTACGGATCAGACAGTTGCTCATAATAAACCAGATATTATACTAACAGATAAAATTTCTAGGCAAACTACACTAATCGATATTGCTGTATTTAACAACAACAACCTAAGGCCAAAATACAACGAGAAGTTCGCCAAATACAGAGATCTGGAGGTGGAAATCTGAAGACAATAGGCAATGAACAGCTTCCAAACGATTTCTATAATTTTATCAACAACTGGAGTGATACCAAAGAATCTTTTGCAGAACATCAAGTGATTGGGTCTTAGTGAGCGTCTGTATAAGCCGATTCAGAAAGCAGTTCTCTTTGCAACGGCGTGGACCGTTGGAAAGTTCGTGGGCAATATAGCAGACCACGTCACCGATAGCATGGAAAGGGTTCTCACAGAGCTTAATACTTTTGGTATCTTTGTATACCTGGTATGAGTCAATATTCCCTGGAGAGAGTGCGAAGCCGTTTTGCTTGAAGTCATGAATAAATTATCTTTTTTAAGAATTGAATAACAAATAATTACAATTCTGAAAGGACGAAAACTTGTTAATTATTTTCAGCTACTTAACATTAGCTCTTTTATATAATAATTGTATTTAACTCTTTGGAACAACAAGAAGGCAAAAAAAAACAATCAATAAAGCATTCTATTATAAGCAATACATTCGGTTATTGTTAAATGAATAAATTGGTATCCCTTACAGAGTACAAAATAAGCAAATTTCATGAATCACAGCTACATAATCCAACTAATTTCTACATTCTCAATAGCTCTGTGTCTATCCAGCAAATTTTTTTTGCCCTCTTTCTCAAGAATGAAAGTGAAGTAGTTGCAAAATTATTTCTAAATTCGTTTTAATACTTTACAGCGTTGAAAGTATGTATTATGGTGATGGGGCATAGTGACAGAATCAAATCTAATGGGAACATGATGAACTCCATTCCGGAAAACTAATTTAGATCCCAAATATAATAAGGTTGATGTTTGCAATTACTTATAGCGGGACCCCACTAATAAATATTGAAATAAAGACACTTAGCCAGTCCAGTTGTTGTATTATTTCAGGCCGTAGATTAATCGACAACAATTTGCTTGAATTTTCTGAGGACGTCGTCTATCATCTTGAGTTAGACATGTATTAAACAATATAATACAATAAGAAATTATCGACAGTTTATATGATTCACATAAGGTTTTACGTACTTCACAGTTAAGAATATGTTTGTTTGAAAAATCTTTAAAGCCATATAAGCCTATTTATGCAGATTAGAAATGTGCTGGCTAAATCTAAGATGGCTATCAAACATAACCCCCAAATTCGTTTCAGTATTGGCAAAATCCATACACATAAGAAAAATTATTATTACTTAATATAGATTACGAATTCTATAGAAGAAATTTGCTCACGCTTAAAAAGAGAGCATTTTCGGTGAGTGGAACCTCTCTTTCTAATTTCGAAGCTAATCACGATACTCCAAACCAGACCGAAAGTAGAAAGAGAAGTAATACTCATCGAAAACACTCTATCTTTTTTTAAACGTGAGCCAGCTTTCTTTTTAAGAATCCGCAGTCTATATTAAGTAATATTAAGTTCCCCTGCGTCTGTGGAAAAATCGAGACTAACCATTTATTCGCAAGTTCTTCTTCTTCTTCTTCTTCTTCTTTAGGTCCCATGTCTGTATTCAGACGTTGGTGGTCATCATGTTTACAATTTCTTGAAATCTTTCTCAATCGGCTGCTGAGCGAAATAGTTCTTCTACCGTGCAACCACACCACTGCCTGATGTTACGCAGCCATGAAAGCTTCTTTCGGCCTATCCATCTTTTTCCTTCCACTTTTCCTTGTAATATATGGCGAAGTAGCTGATATTTAGGTCCTCTAATTATGTGACCGAAATATTCTGTTTTCCGCCTCTTTATAATGTTCAAGAGCAGTCGATCTGTATCCATTATTCTGAGACCATCCTCGTTCGAAGTGTGCGAAACCCATGATATCTTTAGGATTAGACGGTAGCACCACAATTCGAATGCTTCCAGTTTGTTTAGCGTTCTGGTTTTTAGTGTCCATGTCTCGCAACCGTATTATAGAATAGACCATACATAGCATTTCAGGACCCTTTTACGAATATGCATTGATAGGTTCCTGTTGCATGGAACTGGTTTCCATGTCATAAAGGCCTTCCGCGATATTTCTATCCTAGCTATTATCTCTTCATCTGAGTCCCCATTTACATTCAACCAACTGCCAAGGTATTTGAAATGGTTTACACGCTCTATCCTCTTCCCATCGAGCCCAAGTTGACATTCATCTACAGTAACCTTTCCAACTGTCATCCACTTTGTTTTTGAGATGTTGATTTTAAGGCCTCTTCGGCAGCTCGCTTAATTGTCTAGGTTTACTAATGTTTGGAGATCCTCGATACTTTCTGCAAGAATGGCCGTATCATCAGCAAATCTAATATTGTTGATTACTTCTCCACCTAGTCTTACTCCTTCTTGTCTGTCATCCAAAGCCTCCCTAAAGATTTTTTCAGAGTATACATTAAAAGAACAGGATGACAGAACTCAACCCTGTCTTACTCCACGTTTGATGGGTAGGTTTTTTAGTACGACTGTTTTCAATTTGGATAGAGGCTACTTGATTGTAATACAGATATTTTAGCAGTCTTATATCGTAGTGGTCTAGATCTGCTGCTTGTAGGCACTCAAAAAGTTTATCTTGTTGTACTCGGTCGAATGCTTTTTCAAAGTCGATGAAACAGACGTAGATGTTCTTTCGGAATTCACAGCTCTTTTGTAGGAGAACGAGCATACAAAATAGTGCCTCTCTTGTTCCTAGACCATTTCTAAATCCAAATTGCTTATCACTCACTCTATTTTCACATAAAAGGAATATTCGGTTCTTTATAATTCGTAGAAGTATCTTAAGTGTGTGGCTCATTAAACTAATCAGCCTAAAGTCGCTGCATTTGGTGGGTCTACTTTTCTTTGGTAATGTTATAAACAGCGATTCTAACCAATCATCTGGTATTATTCCTTCGTTGTAGATTTTATTAAAGAAAGTGGTTAAGTAAGAAATATTTTCCTCATCTAGAAGTTTAACCAACTCAGCAGGGATTTGATCTGGTCCAGGTGCCTTATTATTTTTGGCTTGCTGTATTGCTTTCCTGACTCCTGATTTCAATATACTGGGGCCCCTGTATATCTTGCTGCTGCATATAGTATGCGTATGTGCAGCGTTTTCTCGAGTAGCATCGTCAAAAAGGTTACTGGTGTATCTCTCCCATTCTCTGCACTGTTGTTCGTGATTACAGATTCTGCCGTCGGCGTCCTTGAGTAAATAAGCATTTTTTGGTTTTCTGATTCCGGAGGTATATTTAAGTTTCCTGTGGAGATTGAAATTGTCATGTTTTTTTGGAGGTTCTCTATTTCTTTACAGGAATTTTCGAGCCAGAGTTCTTTGGCTTGCTTAATTTTTCTTTTTATGAGTTTATTGACTTCACTGTATTTGTCAGTATCTCTATTTTTATATTTCCGTCGTACCTCCATAAGGTCAAGAATTTCCAGTGTCATCCACTCATTTTTTGCCATTCTTTTAGGTGTTTTCAGAGACTCTTCCACTTCTTTTAAAATCGAGTTTTGTATATCATACCAACATTCGTTAATGATTCTGTTTTCGTTTGGTATTTTCGATATTTTGTGTATTTCGTTATTTATTTGCTGTCATATGTGTTCACGTGTTTGAGGATTTCTGAGGGGGTCGGGGCACATCCTGTTTTGTTTAGATGGCTTTGTTAATTTCTTTAATTTAATTTGTATTTTGGAGCAGAGTAAATTATGGTTTGAGTTTATATCAGCGCTGGGGTAAGTTTTTACATCTTTAACATTGTTACGAAATCGGTGTTTTATTAGAATGTAATCTATCTGGTTCCGTACTATTCTGTCATGTTGTCCGTCTTGTGGGGATTTCCACGTGTACACACGTCTTTCTGGAAGTTGAAACCAGGTATTTGCAATAACAAAGTGAGCTTCTTGGCAGAATTCGATTAGGCGTTCACCTCTTTGGTTTCTCTCTCCCAAGCCAAAGTTTCCGGTGATGTTATGCATTGCCTTCCGTCCAACTTTAGTGTTAAAATCTCTCATGAGTATAGTTGTTTCGTGTTTCTTTGTTGTTTTTAGCACTTCTTTTATTTGGTGGTAAAATTCTTCGATTTCCTGTTCATCTTTGTCAGCAGTAGGAGCATAAACTTGAACAATGTTTATATTTACAGGTTTGGCATTTAACTGTATTAGTATTACCCTGTCTGACAGTGATACGAAGTTAATGACATACTTACTAATATGTTGTTTCATAATTATTGATACTCCATTTCGGTGCATAGGGTCTTGGTTTCCAGAAGAATAAACGACATATCCGTCTGATATGTATTTTCCTGTGTTTTCCTATCTTGTTTCACTTACCCCCATGATAGTGATATCTAGTTTGTCCATTTCCAAGAGTAGATTTCTAAGCTTACCAGCCTCATGCAATGTTGTTACATTCCATGTAGCAATCCTATACGGGTTCTTCATTTTCATTTTCGTCCTATGTCTGGTATACGGGTTCTTCATTTTCATTTTCGTCCTATGTCTGGTGGTGTTTTGTTCATTGGGATTTCGCAGGCTAACTACCTGGGAAGCCCTGTGGTCTAATTTCGATTTGCTTCCCCTGCCGGATCTTGGGTTCCGCAGCCCATGATCAGTAACATTCTTCATTCCATTTATCAATGCCATGATGACTATACTAGGGAGTATAATGGGGTGGTTTCCCGTTGCCTTCCCCATCGCAGTATTTTAGCCGTCTAATATACTGATTGTCGCCTAAAAGTATACGTGTTAAATTGTTCCGAAGTATTCTTCTCCACCTTAACACAGAAATGAAAATGCTGCTTCCCGTTTTCATATGCTAGTTTTGGTCCGCCCCGAGTATTTCATTTCCTGTGTGAATGTGTACAAATTGTATACCATCCACACACGAATGAATTTTTGAAAATTTTATTACTTTACCCGTATCAAAATTACACGCTATAGCAAGGAGCGGACCTAATATGGATTCTTGAGGCACCACTGATCCCCACACCTCAGAATGTACCTTCATAAGCTGTCCCCTGCCTACCAAGAAGTGATGGAAAAAGGGGAGCGCCCGATCATCCACACTGAAATAGTTAAGTTTCACTCACATTAAATCATTACCCACACAATCAAATGAACTCGAATAGACAAGCGTCACTAATACCGTAATAGGATCATAGTCCAGACCCCTGATAATAAGATCATTAACATGCAAGAATGTAGAAGTTATTCTATGAGCAGGACAAAACCCAGATTAATGAGCCGGAAACAAATGACATTGGCTTGTGTGAAAAAATAACTACCCTTAGGCAGCCCTTTAGAACAACTTATTCAACGCCGGTAGTAGGCTTATTAGTCTCCAGTCACTTAGTGCCGCTGGAGTATTAACCTTAGGTACCCGACACACACCCGAAGTTTTCCAGACAGCAGAAAAGTAATCCCTTTCCACACATGCATTTACTAGATGAGTGAAATAGTTTAACACAGGAGGCTTGCCTAGTTTTAGCATAGTCAAGGATGTTCCATCTATGCCAGCAACGTTTGATTGAAGCTGCGAATGCATGTAGCTACCTTCCCGTGTAATTATCGACAAATTCTACTTTAGTCCTAATATTAGAGAAGGCTGAAAGAAAATAGTCATTAATGGTATCAGGGCTCTGTGAACCATCTGGTATCCCCGGCCTAGACTTTGAAAGCACACCTACAATACTTAATCGCTTCCAAAGAGTCATATCTCAAATAGACATCAGGGCTCTGTGAACCATCTGGTATCTCCGGCCTAGACTTTGAAAGCACACCTACAACACTTAATCGCTTCCAAAGAGTCATATCTCAAATAGGCCGCCTATATAGTAATTCTGAGTCTGAATATTTCTATTATTTTTTATATTCTTGAAAAGCTTTAATATACACTTGAGGGCATCTGTGAGACATGGTGCTAGCACTTTACTCAAATGAACAGTTGGTACAGGTACATGCATGTCGAAAACTCTCATCATGTTTTCAGTTAAAAAGTTAATTTTGGTATTTAACATCTATTATCAAAATAGTAGACGTTATTCTAGCTGCTAGTACATATCTTCATAAAAAGCATGTTCATTTAAGTGATTAAAGCTTATATATATATATATATATATATATATATATATATATATATATATATATATATATATATATATATATATATAATTACACGGCTTTCACGGATTCCTCCGTGTAAGATGCATTAGCAGTGATTATGTTCACATTATGCTGTTGTAGTGCTGAAATCACATTCAGCAAACGTTTAACTATATGCAACTCCGTATGTAAGTGAAGTAAAATGCGAAACAGTGAATGCAAACTTCGCTTCATCATATCCCTTCTGTGTTAGATATATATATATATATATATATATATATATATATATATATATATATATATATATATATATATATGTATATATATACAGATAGATAGTTTTTTTTTGGAAAACAATTTGTTCATGAATGTCGTACACTAAACAGTATAAAATAACTTTCTAATTATTTCACACTGTATTATCATATTATATGCTGTAAAAGTCAAAGTATTAGTATTTTATGTCACCCAATGCTAAAATATGGTGAAGAAATTATAAAAAAATAGTGATATACAATAAATTCATATTTTAGACAACTGATTTGATAATTTATTTTGGTTGTAAAATTGTGTGTACTAACTTTGTATAACTTAAATGGTGCTATCATTTGCTAACTGTATATCTCCATTGATCACCAATATATCACTTTTTACTCATTTTTCATTAAATTGGAGCGCTTTATAACCAAAATAATTTATGGAACTAATAATCTAAAATACGAATTTGTTCTGTATCACTTTTTTTACTATATTTTTATATTATATGTAACATAGTTAAAAAGTTACTTTTTACCGTTTAGTACATAACTTTCATTAAAATAAAATCATTTCCTTAATTTTTTTAACTTATTCTATTTATAACTTTTTAGTTTACAAGAAGTGCGGAGCGCTAAATACCTTGACTTGGGTAGAACGATCACTCAAACTATCTCAAACACGATGGGCCTCCATTCAGAATAGCTTATTTCCTGTGACCCAGGGTATAACGAAAATCAAAGTAATCATGGAAAAGCATCTAACGAGCCCAAATTTAATAGGACTGCGTCCGCCAGAACCAAGATCCTGTAACTACCTTCTGTCTCCATTATCAGACCATCTCAATGTTACCATACTATTGTATTATCGTCAGGTTTATATATCTGTACCAAATTTCAGCATGACCGGAAAATCAGATGTGAATTAAAATTCAAAATTTAATTGTGAATCGACAGCAGTGGAACTAAATAAAATCGTTTAATAAAAATGCCTGGCCAAAATTGTCACCAATAGATCGTATGTTGTTAAATAAAATATGCTAATATTCATTTACTTTGAAACAAGCACATTGTAATAATAGGTAATTATAACGAAACAGAGAAACAAATACGATTGAATTTAAAAATATCAAAGCGAATTTTACCGCGACGTAAACAGTAAGAGGCACTGAACAGAAGAAAACATTTTCAGAAATGAGTATCGATAATTTTCATGTCATTATAATAAGTTTCTTTATTGGCAACTTTTATTACATTAAAATGTCTGAGTAGTAGTGATTCCTAAGGCCCACCTACTAAATTGTTGCTGCAAGCAGTGCTCCTGATTTTTTTCCCAAAAGTCAGTTTAAGGGATTTTTATCACTTTCGTGCCCTTAAGGCTTTCAAATTATATCTTCATTAAAATAAACATTTGGTATTTCAGACTAAAAATGATAAATTTCCATTGTCAAAAATAACTTTAAATTTAATGTACATTCACTAATTCAATTTAATGGTTTTGTACCTTAAATCGTGAACAAGTTACATGTACTTTGAAACTTAAGCTTTGTACAATAAATTTAATTGAATTTTACCTTTAACAGTAAGCGATTTATGAAATTTTCTTCCAGCATTTTACCTTAAAATTAATGTGAAGTTTTTTACAGTATACCTGTTAAAAGTAGCCCTAAATTTAATGTACATTCATTAATTAATTTAATGATTTTGTACCTTAAATGTGAATAAGTTACATGTACTTTAAAATTAAAGCTGTATACATTAAACTTAATTGAATGTTACTTTAAATTTCAATAAAGTAACTGAAACTTAATATATAATTACATTAAATTTAATGGAAAAATTATTAAATTTAATGCATTAACATTAAATGGATTAAATAAACTTTTTATGAAATTTGCTTCCAGCACTTTACCCTAAAATAAGTGTAAAGTTTTTTTAAATTGTAGTTCGTCACCAACTTCATCAATAAAGTTTGTATTAGATTAAAGCAGAAATTCGTGAAACTACATTTAATAAGAAATTTATTAAGATATATATCGCTAAGAAATTAGATATTAGTGTGGTCACTTCATCAATTTCCTCTTTAACTGATTTAAAGATATCACTACTTAAATATATTGTTAAATTGAAAAAGATCTTAAATTTTCATAAGGGATTTCAAAGAACTTAGAGACAACGATGCGATCTTAGATTTCTGAGGTGGAGAAGTCATTTATAAATTAAATGGTACCCCTATGAAAAAGAAACGAGGACTTGTGATCCCAGCTATATTCAGTATTAGCGATTATATATATATATATATATATATATATATATATATATATATATATATATATATATATATATATATATATATATATATACTGTTGTAAAAACACATTTTCATCAAACATAAAAAATTTTTAAATATTTTTCTCATAAAAAATTTCAACAACAATCTGAGGGTCATCGTCAAATTTAAGTGACGTCAACTTCGTTAGTAAGCTCCTCCCACGTCACATGATGCGCAAATAAGATACTCATTGGCCTAAGAATTCTCTTAAATATCAAGCACAATACGTTTTCAAGCGTCAGAATGGCTTTGAATTCGCATGGAAAAGGTAATGTAAGAAATTTTATGTTTTACAGCCATGAATATTTTTACATTATAATATATTAGTTACTCATAGAATCAAAATCCAGAAAGTTTAACAAAAAAATGTGCCGGTCGAAACGTCAACACAGCTTGCCTGTAGAATACGTTACCGAAAGCACACCGCGAATAGTTTTTTAGGAATAAAAAATGCGGCAATCAAGTTATTCACATAAATCTTTTTGCAATACATAAATAATATCTTTATACATCACATTCAATTATCAGAATGACAATCCAGCGAGAAAAAACATAGAAAAACAGATGTTGTCAGTACAACAATTCAACAAGAACTGATGAAAAAGGCACGAAAGCAAACTAGTTTTGTTAAAGTGACATCGTTCTTGATTGGCCAAAAACGATTAGCATAGAGCTTATGGTACGAGCCAGCTCATTGGCCAAAACCCGTTTTTGCATTTCCCGCTCAGGAGAAGTATAAAGATAGCACCAAACCTTGCATCAACAGCAGTTTTCAGTTGTCTTTCTTAGTGCTATTAAGTACTACTAGAAATTTTTCAAAAAGTACGATTTTTGGGAGAAAAGAGGCAGAGAAGAGAGAAAAAAGATGCAGGATACAATAGGAATTGTCGGATCTCTTTATTTTCAAAAAGAAATTCGTTTTTATTAAACAAATTCGTTTTTTACGAAAGAAATTCTAAGAAGAGACGACAATTTCAGAATTTTCATCGCTTTCAGGACGGCTGAACAGCCAAGAAGACGTACAACTACGACGATCTTTTTAGAGGGCTGCGTGGCTGATAAGTTTAATTAATTTTACTAACTCTAAATTACCTCCGAGTCCCCTAGACGAACTAGTAGCTTTTTCCCGGGAAATTGCCAAAGGCTGGGGCGCCTGAAGACCATAATAATAATCATATTTTTTGTTTTTTGCATTAATCGGTTTAAATACGGTGTATTGGGAGTCCTCTGGTTTATTACTAACAGTGTATAAGGTAAAATAGGTTTCGATTCCCAGAGCCCGGTACACTAGAGTTCGAAAATCTGGCGTTATTCGTGATTGCATACCTGAACTGAGGTTGCAATCACGGATCACCGATACAAACTTCGCGTATCCATATTATAATTTTGGGTTTTTTCCATTTTGCCCATCATCATCATCTTCAGTTAATTTTTTTTTAAAGATTCATTTAATTAGACTTTTAATTAAATAATTTTCATCATAAATAATTTTATTTTATTATTTACCCATATATTTTTCCGCAATTGAAAGTGATAATAAATTAATCTTCTTGTTACCTTTACTTTTTTCAGCACACTTTTTCTCGCCACTTAGTCAAGAAGATACGAACTTCTTTGCTCTGCGATAGACAAAGAATTTTTCGGACTTTGACTAAAAAATTAAAGCGGATTTTGCGGCATTGAATTTATTTAAAATTAATTAAAATTTTAAATTCAAAAATGCTTTTTAGCTAAATTCGGGAATTAGAATAAAGGAAAGAAATTTTTTTCGGATAATTCAGCGGAAGATCTTTTTTCCAAATCTTCGAGTTTCATCGGCATAATTTGGTAAATAAAAGTTTTCGCTTTTTTTCGGAAATAGACTGACAGACAATATTCCCTTTTTCTTGCATTTTTTCAATTCAAGACTTAGAGCATTTGTCCCATAAATCTTTTTCTGAAAATTATCCAAAGAAAATAATTTTTTAGAATTTTTCTACTTCTCAAATTATTCATTCATCATCCACAATTAACTCCATTTCATATTAGCTCTCTTCTCATACGAGTACCATAATTAATCATTGAGAAATATTTCCATATTCCTCCAATTCTGCTTGTTTAAATAAACATTTCCATTATTAAACAAGTACCATCCATCATGTCAACCGAAGATATTTCACTCCCCCAATTCTTAAAGAAGAAAAGTGAGGAGGCTTGGGTTTCCTCCAGGTCGGGTGGCTACGGTGGGTCCTCTCGGGCACCCCCTGCCGGGTGCGCTTCCTTTCTTTCAAAACCAAACGTACTTTTGAATCAACTACAGAGAACTCGTTTAATTAATCCCATACCAACAAGTGGTCTTAACCCTGACCTTGGTGACTCCATCGACAATTTTGACACTCTCTCCGAGGTATCAACAAATGACGCGTCGGTGACTCATTACTCATTTGAAAATCAAGTTCAGAGTTCACATCATTCATTGCGACCAACGGATTATGATAATCAATTGCGTTCCTCTGAACAATTGCGCTCACAGGCGTCACGCCCATTTTTATCCACAATCGGTCAATTTTCTGATAATCATAAAGCGTATAGCGAAGGTTTTGCACATCATAATAAAATAAAGAAACATCATTCACGAAATCAAGAAATTTTGTACCAAGTACATGGCATCTCTGACATCGGATTAGAAAATCCTTCATTCTTACGATATGACAACCCTGATTCAGAAAACATTAAAGAATTTACAACACCAAAACCAACATTATTACGATAATACCTAAATGTTTCTAGTCAAACACTCTAGACATACAGGGGCTATATGGAACTTTGGGGTCATGTACAAAATATGTAACGACGCCAGAGGGAGCAAGTGACCAGAAAAATCTCATATGCATAGTTGTTGGCAGTGGCTCGTTTTAAAGAGAAAGAAAAATAAAAAATAGGCATTTAATCTGTGATGATGAATGGCTGTTAAAAAGAATATCGTTTTTCCATGTTAATTTGTTAGATAAAACTTGAGCCAGTAGCTTAGTTCAACAATGGGCGTAGGCAGAAAGAATGCCCAAGGTTTCCAAAACTATATATATATATATATATATATATATATATATATATATATATATATATATATATATATATATATATATATATATATATATACCAGGGGAACAGCGAGTTCAAAGATGATATTTTTTTCCAAAACCCACAAAATTTGTTAAACTATCAAAATTTCTAAAAGCCGAGCGATTGCAACTGCATCCCTTCCTGGCTTCCATGAGTTCAGCTACTAAGAATATATATTTGGAGGCTACGACTTCATTAATAATAAAGAAAAATACCCACTTAACTGTTGCAATTCGAAGCAGTTGGTTAAAGTTACGAAGATCTGACTTTACTACAGCTATTTTCACAGAATCTTTAAGACAATTAATTCCGCAAACTCATGCCACAATATACAAATTATTTTTCACAGTTTTAAAACTTAAAACTATAAATTTTCTTTTATTCTTGTTCTCCGTTTCGTTTATTATTTCTGTTTCTATATGCTTCACATTTAATTTTTGTAACTTGGAATTTTGGATTCATTTCAATTCATTCCACATTAAATTATCTGTGCTGACTCATGGTTTTCGTTGTTTTAAATTTTGGCACTGAAATATTTGACGGCTATTGTCGGAAAATTCCCACAGATCGCGTTTCTGCCCGATAAGTTGCTCATCAAGTGCGAAATTAAGTTTCGACAGATATTTTGTTCGGCTAT
The DNA here is from genome assembly GCA_034092305.1 of Diaprepes abbreviatus. Taxonomy (NCBI): domain Eukaryota; kingdom Metazoa; phylum Arthropoda; class Insecta; order Coleoptera; family Curculionidae; genus Diaprepes; species Diaprepes abbreviatus. Next base: position 229,395 of record JASJET010000334.1, on the reverse strand, counting down.
TTTGCACGACGGATTTATGCCACATGACGAACTTCATCATAGCAAACGATATTCGGTAAAAATGTGTGAAGTCAGACCAGCTGTACAGATGAAAATATATTTATTTTAATTGTAGGTTTATTAATGGAATATAAACAAGAAAAAACAAAAATCTCGTCAGAGCTATCAGAATGAAAATCGACCGTGTTTAAACGACAAAATATTTGAATTAATGTCTTTATTATTTGCCTATCAGTAATAACCACGTTCTGTACATGAATATCTAGAAAACTAATTACTCCCAACACCATCTCGAATATTTGGTCACGATAGTTAATTAACCAAGCATAGTTTATGTCAATAGGAATGTTAGTTATTGCATTATTTCCCATTCCTAAACATAAGGGTTATTTGCGGATTCGCTATTGAAATTATTAATAAAGCAATAACTGTTCAATAACTTGATACATCAATAGAAAAATAAAAGCATTATATTTTTGGGGTCGTATACAACGAATCTGAAATTATTTTTAAAATATTCAATATGGAGGAAAAAAATTAATTTTGTCTGATTTTCTCCAAAATTGGTGTGGGGAAGTTTTCGGGTCCGCACATAATGAATCCAAAATATTTTTAAAAAATACAATATGGCAGATCCAATATGGCGGACAAAAAAATCAATTTTGTCCGATTTTCTCCAAAATTGTTACGAGAGAGTTTTCAGGATCGTACATAACTAATCTAAAATTATTTTTAAAAAATTTAATATAGTGGATCCAATATGGCGGACGAAAAAGTCAATTTTGTCCGATTTTCTTCAAAATTGGTACGGGAGAGTTTTTAGGATCGCACATAACGAATCTGAAATTATTTTTAAAAAATTCAATATGACGGATCCGAGATGGCGGATTAAAGATTCTACATCTCCCGATTTTGTCTAAAATCAGTATAGGGGTATTTTTGATAGTATTAATTATGAATTTAAAATATTTTTTGAAAAACTGAATCTGGCAGATTCAATAAAGTGTCCTAAAAATTTTATATTTTTCGTTTTTCTCCCAAACTGATATAGGGGGTTCTTGAGGATGTAAATTATTAATTTAAAAGTACTTTTTCAGGATTCAATATGGCAAATCCAAGATAGAGGACTAAAAATTTTACATTTTTCGATTTTCTTCAAAGGTGGGACTGAATCGTTTTTGAGGATGTAAATAGCGAATATGTCTAGAAATTTTCAATTTCCGGATTTCATCCAAAATTGGTACCAAGGGGGCTTTGAAGGGTTTAGATTTAGATTAGACTAAGTCTTAAAATAATTTTTTTTTGAAATTTAATATAGCGGATTCAATATGGTGGCTTGAAAATTTTACTTTATGCGCATTTTTTCAGATTTGGTATTAGAGGGTTTTCGGGGTCGTGTATTACGAATATGAAGTTAATTTTTTACAACTATTAGGTTGATAAGATACAATATGAGGGACAAAAAATTTTGCATATTCCGATTTTGTCTAAAATTGACATTGGGGGGTTCTTGAGGCGTATTAAAACTCAATATGCAGTATAAAATCTATCGAGCTAAGAAATTTACATCTCAGATTCTTTAAATCTTGAAAATTAATATTGTGGGGTTCTTGAGGCTTATAGAAACTCAATATGCAGTATAAAATATATCGAGCTAAAAATTTTACATCTGAGGTTCTTTAAACATCGATATTGAAAGGTTTTGGGGCCTATATTACCAATCTAAAATTAATTTGAAATTTAAGATAGTGAATTTACTATTACAAACTAAATATTTGTTTGAAACAATGTATATGGACATGATATATGGAAAACTCTAAGAACCAAAGAATTTTTAGTGGTTCATTTTAGGGTGATTTACAACTTTGGATAAAATGGGTGCTTTTTTGCCACCTTGGAGTCATTGTGAGGTTCATGGCTCTCGATTAGTACTTAGTTCAAATAATTTATGGATATCCTAATGAATTCTAAAACCAAAAAATAAAATTTTTATAAAAAAATTGAATCGACTTCTAAAAGTGCGCTGAAAAGTGAAAAATAACCATAAATTTTTATATGAAATTGAACTTTTTGAAGTCGGCGCAAAATTATTTATAAATGAAATAAATGACTACTAATATATACAAATTATTGTAAGAAAACAATTAAAAATAAAGTATTTTTATTCTGTTTATGCAAATCACATTTTGTCATGTATTAGTTTGGCGCCAACTTCAAAAACTTCAATTTCATATAAAAATTTATGTTATTTTTCACTTTTTTTATAAAAATTTCATTTTAAATTTAATATTCAAATACCAAAAATAGTTTGTTATCAGTTAAAAAGACTTTTAAAGGCATTTAATTTTTATATTTTGTTTGTTAGAAAATTTCAGTCTTTTCAATTGAACTATTTTCTTAATATTAAGGCGTATTACGTTTAGATACAAACTACGTTTTTAGAAATAGTTATTTTAAGAAGTTACATTATACAAAATCAAAAACAAATAACATTTGCATCACATGTGACCAAATTTTAATAGCCTTATTTGGATTTTGTAGAAAAACTCACCTTTAATATGGCGCTACTTTAAAAAAAATATGTCTGAAATGAAGCATTGTCAAAACTAAGAAGTTGTGTTGAGTCTTATTTTGCAACAGTGGTGCAATTTACAAAAAATGGGCAAGAAATGTAAATTATCTTATACAGCTAAAATTATGCATATGGGCTAAAAATTGCATTTCGAAAAACTTTTTTCGATATTTTGAGATATAACCCAACTTTTGAATTTTTTTTGAAAGAAATTAAAATTTGACAGATAATGTCAATCACCTAACCACTATTTTTAGTCAATTTTCTTCTCATCGAAGCAGAAATTGTTGCCCAAGTCAAATTTTGAATAAAGCTATTTGGATGCAATTTTGTAATAGGAATACCCATTATTGCCAGCAGTATAAATTAGAGTAATTGACATCGACTTTTAGGTAATAATAAACGCTTGCACATGTAAGCTATCTATAAAAACATATTTTTTTTAAACAACAAGTAGTTATTTATATTTCGAAATAATAAATATTTATTATTGAAAATGGTTTTGTTGTTCTTTAAAAGATGATATTATGATAATCAATCTACTTCTGCATACGTTTGAACCAATGAACGAAAATATGGTTTTTGAAGGCATCAACCCCTCTTCAGGCGAAGAAAATCGTTTACCTCGCAGTTTATTTTTTCCATATGGGAACCAAAATATCATTGGGTTCTAGATTCGCGTTATATGGTGGACCACCCATCAATTCCACGTTTTGAGTACTCAAAAAATCACTTGTTTGAGCCGCGTTTTCGTAGTAAAGAATGATTTATTGTATCTGGTTTGTTTGCTATAAATTTACCGAAAACTTCAGGTAAGAATTAACCAAAGACACCTAAAGATACAGTTGCAATATAGTTAGTATTTCCGAAAAAAAAAACAATTTTTGACTCATCATGGAAGACCGATATAATTGGTTGCTGTTTACTTTTAAGCTTATACCTACAGATTCAAGATTTGTCGCCTGTTATGTTCTTATAAATGTTCATGTTTTTTGAAAATTTCCTTGCACTAATCCATACGAGCCATTTTTTGAGCGATTGTCAACTTTGCGGAAACATGCCTTCTTCACAACCAAATGTTCATGCAATATATTATATTCATTGATGCTACTAATGCGCAGAAAACTCTTACTCTCACGATATGTCACATGGTTATCTTGCATTATTAGTTCACGCCGAACATTGATGCCATCTTGCACTACAATCGATTTTGGATGATCTTCACGCGACCGATATAAACAGCGACCTTGATTGAATTTACTAAATGAGCGATACGAGTTTTTATTAATGTTCCATCCTCCAATCAATCAAGTTTATTGATTCACTTCTGTTAAGAGAATCACGTCGAAATTTGTGAAAAATAATCGAGATATGAAATTTTGAAGTACTGTAAACAATACAAATAGCGTCCATATGTCGAAACGTTCTAAATACGTACCAAATGTATCACTTTAAAATGAATATGAATGAATATGTCAAATAGCACCTAGCGATCTCAGTGTTACCAGTTCCCAAAATAAAAAGGGCTACTCTCTTATTCCTATTACGAAACTACATTTAAACTGGATACAATGAAATATTCAAATATTTTTTTCAGTAAAATGATTCATTTCCTTGAAATCAAAGAGTTCTTTTTTTCTAGGAAAAGAATAAGTAATTAAAAAATGTATGCTATATCTTAAACATCTAATCAGCTTTAAAATATAGTAAAAAAATGGCGACTGATACAGCATTTTCAACTTACTTGACACAAAGGATAAGTTTGTTAAATCATTCTGAGGATTTTCATTGATTATAACTTTGACCAAAGTTTGAATGCATTTTATCAAACGAAACAAAGGCTATTTTGAGAAAACTACATTTAATAAATCATATCTGAGGGCGAATCTCTCAACAAGAAGACGTTTTTGGAAAAAATTATAAGATGCTATTTTTATTTTATTTATTTATTTACAATTCCCTACAGGACCATAGTCCCAATTATTAGGCAGGAAAAGAACAGACTTACATAAATCCTAAAACTACATATATGATCTAGACAGTACAATAAGTATAACATAGCTTATAAATCAATCACAGACAATTGTAAATAAACGATTTGACAACAGAATAGTTGCTGTAAAATATATGAAATTTGTCTTTCAGGCGATCATAGAGAGAACACATCTCATATAATGGGGAGAATTGTAATACATTAGTTCTTGGTTTCGGCAAATAGAACAATACTGGAGATCTAGTTACCCCGGGAACATGAAAATGAACTCTCGCGAGCAAATCAGTTGCTATAATCTTGTTGTTAACGAGTTTATACAAAAAAAGTACACGAACCCTGCTACTGCGCTTCTCCAGAGTTATGAAATTAAATCTTATCAATAGGCTTTCGCGAGGTGTAGTAGACAGTGGATAAAATCCGTCGGATTTAAAGCTTAGGAAGCTTAAGAATCGATACTGAATTTTTCTAATTTATCAGAGTGTACATGGTAATACGGATTCCAGATTCGGTAAGATCTCGATATTGTATCATTAATATGATTGACAAACGTAAGTCTGCAGTCAAACGTGACTCCTAAATCCTTAATGCAGCCTTAGAAGAGCACCGCTGATCCCGTAATCATGCAGCAGAGGAATTCTACTTCTTGAGAATGACAAAACATTACACTTGTCTACGTTCAGAGGCGGTTTGTTTTTTAGACACCAAGCATTTAATTTCATGAGATCCTGTTCAAGGCTCAAACAATCGCCAGGATTCCGTATGTTTCGGAATATCTTTAAATCGTCTGCATAAAGTAGGCAGCTGTTACTCAGTCCACATGTGATATCGTTAATAAAAACGTTAAAAAGTAAAGGACCCAAAACAGATCCTTGAGGAACAACCGACGTTACTATAAAATTACTAGATCTATGACCACGGTATTCAACATAGCGAGAGCGGTTTGATAGGTAACTTTCGAAAAATCTAATAAGGTTGCCATTAAAACCAAAGTTTAGAAAGTAAAACACCGTGATCAAGTCGATCAAACGCTATAGACAAATCTGTGTAAACGACATCAACCTAAGTGCAATAGTACAAAGATTAGTCATGATTGACTTTCCAGAAGCAAAGCCATGTTGCTGATCGATCATAAGAGGCGCTATGTTAAAGGATATTTGTTCCTGAAGAACTCGCTCAAATATCTTTGCAGAATTGCACATTATCGCTATGGGGCGGTAGTTTTTGACCCTGGTTCTATCATCCTTTTTAAAAACCGGACAGAGTAGATCAGGAAAAACACATTTCTGAATGCAGAAATTAAAGATTATAGACAACGGCTCAGCAAACACCCCAGCACAATCCCTTACGACAAACGAAGGAATGGAATCAGGACCCGCTGTGAATCTGGCCCTACAATTTTTTCTGGCTTTTTCTACGACTTCAGGCTTTATTTTAGATAATGAGATAGGGTAAAAATTGCAATCATGAGGTAGATAGGTAGATAGGTAGGTACATAAGGTGTAGAAATAATAGAAGGCTCTTTGAATAATTTCGCAAATGAATTAACGATGTCAGTGGGATTAGTTACTTTCTGATCTTGATAAGACATAGCAGATGGCAGAGTACCATTGGACTTCTAAAGATTAATGTAGGACTAGAACGATTGGGGATTCTTTTTAAATTTCGCTTCAACATTTGCAAAATAAGTACTATAGAACGTACAGATAAGATTTTTAACAACTGTCCTAGCATTCCTGAAAGATAAATTATCGCAAGTTTCATTAGATCTTTTATATTTCCGCCATAGCAACTCTTTATTTTTTAATAAGCGACTTACCTCGTTAGTGAACCAAGGTGTGTACTTACTATTCCTGAACAAGGTTTTTGGTACCGTCTCATTAAGAATTACATCTATACGCTGATAAAATGCGGTCACAGCCTCTTCAACAGCAAGACCCTCATACAAAAAGACCAGTCATTGTTGAGCAGAAGCTGATACGTCCTAAGAAAATCAGCCTTTCTAAAATTATATGCGTATCGTTCTGTTAATTTAAATTTGTTTTGTTTTCACGTTCGATAAGGGCATGTTATCAACAATAGGGGATGACGCACATCAAGAGGTAACATTGCGAAATCAGATTCTGCAACTCTGCAAGAGTTCACTGGGCCAAACACCAAATAAAGAAGCCGATTTTTGTGACTTTTTACATTGTTGAACTGACACAAGTTATAGAAGTGAACAAAATTATTAATGGCATGTAGTATTGGACTATCAATTGTACAACTGATGTCCACAGATACATATTCGGGAATGTTAAAATCACCCAAAAACAACATACTCGAGACATAATTCAAATCCGGCAAGGCGTTAAGATTTACAAATAAATCATCGTAAGCCGTGAAACTGGGAAATCCAATTACAATTACAGAAAAAGTGCAAAAATTCGCTTTGAGAGATAATCCTAAAATATCAATGTTGGGGAGGTTGTCTGGTATCAAATTATTATCGATTATAGAGGCTGAGAAACTTTTGTTTAATGCAAGGAGTACGCCTCCCCCTTTCTTAACATTTATCAAAGCCGTTTTACGATCGCAACGAAAGACTGAGTAATCAGAATAATTCACTATCAAAGACTTGTGGCGACAATCATGTTCTCAAGAATGCAATGAGATCATAATTGTAACAATAAGACGCATTAAATAATGTATGAGTTTTAGTATTTACTCCGCGGACATTTTGATAATAGATCGTGAAATTTTTCTGGCATTCATTAGATTCAGAATTCCGTTCGGACAAACTATTTGGATCGACTAAGTCAGTAACACTAATACTACTAATACCACCGCGAAGGACATCGCTCGTGAAAGTACGTTCAAGATCGCCATAGCCCGATAATTGCTACTGCCTACCACGTATTTGAGCCCTGAACCCAGATAATTTACGCTTGTAGAATGGACAGTTCTTATCTCACGCAGCGTGATCCGTCTCCACGGTGCCACCGGAAATTTAGACAAGTGATTCATGTAAGTAGTGGGAATAGGGGGCTCCTAGTTGACCCCCCCACCACTTTTTTGATTGGTCAGCCAAGAATGACCTTGTTTCTGATTGGCTGCCCAAGTTCGCCCCCTATTCCGATTGGTTTCATAAACTCCGCCTCTTTTTGCTCCACCTCCTACCTCCTTCCTAACCACCACAGTAGTTGGAGGGGAGCTGGTAGCAGTTGGAGGGGGGCTGGTATTTTAAACGATCGAATCTGAGCGAACTTCAGTCATTCGTGCGCGATGTCAAATAGCGACCAACAACAACAACAACAGCAACTCATTGAACGTGTAGGCCAAGTAATAATTTCCTACCAAAAACACGGAAAAAATCTTACCGATTTTGAAGATCAAGACTTGGCCTTCTTTCCCATCAACTACTTGAAAACATTCGTCGATTCACTTAGTTTACAACAAATTTGGAACAGGTTGCCGGAAAATTATAGAAGTGACGAAGAATTGCAGCTAAATTTGCCGTGTTTTAAACACTATCCACTATATCAACACCACATAGACGGCCCGCCATTATCAATTAAAAAGTGTTGTAAAATTAAAAAATAGTGTGAACAAGTGAATCGAGTTTCATCGGACAGTCTTCGAAATGGATCAGACACATGTATATTTAGATTCTGCTTGTGATGAAACGATCCAGTCAATGTACAAAGATGAAACAACTCATTTTAACTTGGCTGGAAGAGGAAAGTTTCACGCAAGACAGGATTCTCTGATCACTATTGATCGAAATAATTTCGAAGACGACGATGAAGATGAAGAAGATGATGGGATAGAGGATAATGGCGTTCCAAACGGGTGTGGAGAAGAGGGGCTCGTGAAAGTGGCAAAAATAAATGCAAGTGATACATTGACACCAAATTACCTTACGCGAGAAGTGTGCGTTTTTCAATCTTATGTCGTAATTATTTCATCTTCTGGCGGTGCATATAATTTATCTTGTGAATGTTACTATATACATGCTTTAAATTGCCCAAATGGGAAAAATAATTTTGTTAATAGCCACTATAAACGATCCTTTATATGTTGCGAAAAAGATCTGCAATGCAACACGTGTGAAAACGATTTATTCATAACAACTCCTTCACAAGCATGTATAATATGTAACAAACCAGAACTAAAGAATATGCAAAACCATCTAATCGAAAAATCAAATTTTAAATAAATTTATTTCACTTGCACTTATTCATGCACTATGGCGTTTTTAATATTAAGTTTAAGTTTAAAATATTTTATAAGAATTTAGATTTTGTTCTGCTAAGTTAAATAAATATAAGAAACTATGTAAATAAATATAAGGGAATGATGTGAATAAATAAGAATTTGTATTTATTCCCATTGAAAGAAATTATAATTTTGTTCTTTCAGTGTAGAATAATTCTTTTCAAATAATATGCACAACAACCCTACCGATAAATCAAATTTAAATAAATGAATTTGATACTCCACTTGAATTTATTCATGCACCCTAGTAGTTTTTGAATATTAAGTTTCAAATGTCAACTAATTTAAATAAGATTTCATATAAAATATAAGTTGTAAGATATAAGTTATAAGATATATATTAAGTTTAAGTTAAATAAATATAAGGGTGCCATCTAAATAAATAGAAATTTGTTTATATTAAGATTTGAAGAACTAATGATTTTGTTCTTTCAGTGTAGAATAATTTTTTCTACATAATATGCACAATCAATCCTATCGATAAATTGAATTTTAAATAAATGAATTTGATACTGCACTTGAATTTATTCATTCACCCTAGTATTTTTTAATATTAAGTTTAAAATGTCAACTAAGACATTTAAATAAGATTTTATATATAAGATAAAGAACAATTAGGTTTAATTCCCTGACAACAGACTATGATTTATTCTTCCATGTTAAAAAAAAAAACCTAGTTTTCATTACTATGCTTGTAAAAAAAATTATATTCATCCTATTCATAATAATTCTTTCAAGTTAAAGAAACTTGGTTATTAGGTGTGATTCTGTATAAGAAATAGAAAAAAATAAAATATTTTCTTCAACGACTTTGTTTTTTATTATTCCTATATCCAAAATACAAATATACATATATACATAAATACATATTTATAATTTATACCATTTTGGGTTGCCAATTGCTGCTGTCTGCCAGAGGTTGCTGTTGTCTGCCATAGGCTGCTGCTTTGCCATCGGTTGTTGTTGTCTGCAAGAGGTTGCTGCTCTGCAAGAGGTTGCTGCTCTGCAAGAGGCCAATTTATAATTTATAATTTATTGGCCTCTTGCATTTTCGAGGGTAACTCTGCCTTCGCTGCTGCTGCTGTTGTTGTTGCTGTTGTTGTGTCTGCTCCTGATGCTGTTGATGTTGCTGTTGATGTTGCTGTTGATGTTGCTGCTGTGGCCTCTTGCATTTTCGAGGGTAACTCTGCCTTCGCTGCTGCTGCTGTTGTTGTGGCTGCTCCTGATGCTGTTGATGTTGCTGTTGCTGCTGTGGCCTCTTGCACTTTCGAGGGTAACTCTGCCTTCGCTGCTGCTGTTGTTGCTGTGGTTGTGGCTGCTCCTGCTGCTGCTGCTGTTGTTGCTGCTGTTGTTGTGGCTGCTCCCGCTGCTGCTCCTGCTGCTGTTGTTGCTGCTGCTGCTCTGCCATAGGTTGTGGCCGATCTTCTTCCATAGGCTGTTGTTGCTCCATCATCAAAGGTTGAAGATCCATTGCTCGGTCTGGATCCCACTCAAAGGCGATAGGCTCGGGATCCAGGTCTGGCTCAAACATATTGATAAATTCTTCATCTAAATAGTCAACCTCTGATGGTGGCGGCCACATCACCGTGTTCTCGGAATTTGGACTCTGACGATCCATCAGATTGATCTGATTTTCCAAGAATCCCAGAAACTCTTGTAGTGTTATAATTATGAACGTACTCATTTTGAGACTTTAAACTTAATGAATGCTAAGTCAAGACGCTGTAAATCCTTATATACAATACTGAAATACCACTTTTCCTACCTCCAGCGGCAAAACCAGTCCGTAGAATGAGAAGAAGAAGAAGGCAAAGATAGCGTGAACTCGAGAGAGGTCGTTCAACGGTCGTAAGTTGTTTTGTTCTTAAGAAAAAGACGAGTAAAGAGGAGAAGAAAAAAAAAAAAAAAAAAGTTGTTTTTGGAATAATATAAAAAACGAAAAAAAAAAAAAAAAAAAAAAAAAAAAAAAAAAAAAATTAAAAAAAAGAAAAAAAAAATTAAAAAAAAAAAAAAAAAAAAAAAAAAAAAAACTGTTTTTTATTTTATTCCAAAAACAACTTTTTTTTTTTTTTCTTCTTCTCCTCTTTACTCGTCATTTTCTTAAGAACAAAACAACTTACGACCGTTGAACGACCTCTCTCGAGTTCACGGTCTCACGGTTCCCGTCGTACCATGCAGTGCCACGCCGTACCAGCCGGTACCAGGCTCTTGGCTGCTTTAAAAGGCGGCTGGGTACGAAGCGTCTCTTCAGTTTACATCTCGCTATTAGCGTACGCTTGTAAAATTATCGAATCTGTTGTGAATATATCTAGATAGTCCGATTTATTTCGAATTGTGTGACGTAGTGACATATTAATTTTTATTTGGTTTGTATTGTTGATTTCATATTTTTGATTTGATATTTTTGATTTAATATTTTTGACTTAATACTTTGGATTTTCATTCATTTTTACTTAATCTTCTAAAAGCCAATTTTTGATTGATTTTTTCATTTTTGTGGATTTTTTTTGATTTTTTATTGATTTTTTGATTTTTTTATTGATTCATAATTTTTTTATTTTTTAATTTATAATGTCATTTTTAAATGTAAAAATTGAAAACATCGACTTAACAGCCTTCGATTTAAACGACGCTTGCCTTGTGCATGATTTGATTGATTGTTCATTTTGCGGGCTAAGCGACGAGGAGCTAGATATTAAATTTAGGGAAATTGATATTAATACATTTAACAATTCATCTGAATCTGGCGATTCTTCCGAAATTGGTGAAAGCGATATTTTGACACAGCTCTTAAAAGTTTTGGATGAATCTATTATCCCTGATATTCCTCAAGAACCTCTTGAAACAATTAATTTCGATGATTTAAATAATGATATATTAAGGAAAAATTTAATTAACAATTCTGAAATAAATGAGGGATATAATTTGGAACAACTTTTAGATATATTAGAAGGGGGTGAAATTGGTGAAAATAGCTCAGGGCAAAATTTAATTAAGGGTGATGTGGAATATCAGGAGACTTTTGAGAGCTGTGAGGAACAAAATAATAAGGGGGTTTTAAACAATAATAATAATGGGGTTGGTAACGAGGGAGCTTTAAATAATGATAAGAGGATTGGCATTGGGGGTTTTTCGAAAAATAATATGGAAGAGGTTTATCGCCCCCACTATTCGCCAATTTCAGATGCATCGTCAGATTCATCAGAGGATTCCAACGACAGCGTTGAGACTGTTATAAACGTCTCAGCCAAAGCTCAGCATAATTTTATTAAAGTGTTGGATCAAAATTTAATTGAAGGGTTGGATCAAAATTTTATTCAGGGGTTTGAACAACCATCCAAATTTGGCTATACCAGAAATTCAGTAAATTCGGTAGATGTTTTTGATTTGAGTTGTGGCGAAATTGTGGGGGACATTGAGGTATATACTTATACTGAAAATTTTGAAGATGAGCAGCCTCAATGTCCCTTAATTTCTTCCTGTAATCAAAATCAATTTTTGAAAAATCCTTCTGGCCTAAATTTAGAACAAAGTTCTGAAAATTTAATTGAAAAAAATTTACCCAAAAAACGTTCTTTATCAGAAACAAATGATTGTTCAGATTTAAAAAAGTCAAAATTGGACGGTGATATTTCTAGTTCCCAAACTTTAGGGGCACAAATTTCAAAAAATTCTTTACCAGTCGCTGTAACAACAGCTCCGAAAATCAATCCAACAAATAAAGTCGCTATTGGAGAATTAGATAAGTTTCTACATAAGAAAACTAAGCCGAGCTTAAATAGGAATGAAACAAGGTGTGCCACATCTAGATTTAAGTCAATGGTTTATTCCTATTTAAACTTAGATAATATATGTAATAATTTATCTAATTCGACTTTAAAAGACGTTAAAAATTGTATTCAACGACAAGGCGATCTTCTTTTAAATTTGGGAAATATATTTTTTAAAAAAAATCCATGTTTTTCTTCAAATTAAAAAGTGAATCCAAAAGTTAATTCAAAAGTAAATCCAAAAGTTTTCTAAATTGCGCGAGCTGAAAAAATTGCTAATTATTCTATGTCATTGGGTCTTGATAGATCGAAATTGTATTTATTTAAAAGCGACACGGCCCTAACCGATTCCATTTTAAAATGACTCTCCTTTGCACACACTGCTTAAGAGAATTTAAAAGAAAATCACATATTGTACGCCACCTTCGAGAAAATGTTGTTAATAACGAAAACACCTTTAACTTGGAAGATTATATAATTAATCGTAAGTATTTTTTTTTATAACATATTTAGCTATAATTTTCCTTTTAATTTTTTTTTATTATTAATAAAGGTTTACAGAGGAATTAAAAAATAATAATTGTTTCAGTTGATGAACTACTTTCAAGACCTCCAATGCGATTTTGCCAAGATTGTGAAGTAAATGTCAAATCTAATTCCTGGAGCACACACTTGAGGACAAATATTCATAAAAACAGGAGCTGCATAAAATATGGAAATGGAATTGACATTATCAGGAGTGCATTTAAATGTCGAATAGCTTCCTACAGAATATATTCGCAGAATTATCACATCGACATCAAAAAGTTTCAGCAAGATGTTGGTAATAAAGTGCAAACATTAATACGCCAGCGTCAACAGGAATTTACATGTGCTAAAGTAAATTTGGAATTATTTGGAATATATTATTCTCCAACTTTAACCTCTACTTCAATTAAGTCATTTAATACACCGTTCTTTTTCTCAAGAGCTAAGTTTTCTTAATATCACTTGTACATCTCTAACAAATATTATTCAGAACTAATTTTTTAATTCCTATTACAGGGTGGGCTCTACAAAGAATTCTGCATTTGGAAGTCAACATCAATAAGTACAACCCATTGAATGCCTCCTCCTACATTAAGATGCATCACTTTTCTAAATCAATAGTGAATGTGATGAATGAGGACAATTGCTGTTTCGCCTGGGCAGTGGTTTCAGCAGCATACCAGCCAACCGGTAATCCTCGAAAGACCTCATCATATCCAGACTTCAGAGACGCTTTCGATTTTACAGGTATTGAATTTCCAGTAAAATTATTAGATATAAAAAAGTTTGAGGAAAAAAATAATTTGTCCATAAATGTATATGGAGTTGAAAAATTTTTAAGGGATAATAAAAAGGTATATGAGATTGTCGGTCCTTTACATTATAATAATGAAAAGAAAAAATTACATATTAATTTGCTTTTAATAAGTTCTGATGATGGAAATAACCACTACTGTTGGATAAAGGATTTAGGTTGCTTGGTATCCAAACAATTATCAAAAAAGAAAATAAAAAAATACTTATGTGATGGATGCCTTCAATATTTTGGAACATATGAAAAACTTAACACACATTTAGAACGTGATTGTAGTTTTGTTCGAATTGAGCTTCCTTCAGATAATTTGATTTTGGATAAATTTGGCAATTATATTCCTGCAAATATATTAAAGTTTCAAAATATTCAGAAACAGTATAAAGCTCCTTTTGTTATTTATGCCGATTTTGAATGTTATTTGAAAAACATTGAGTGCCAACAATCTACACCTGATTCGACAACCTCATATACTATTAAAACTGCTGAACATATACCCTATTCATTTGCTTATTATATTAAATCATCATTTGATGAGAATGTTGTGTGTCTTAAACTTTATAGAGGTACAGATTGTGCTATAAAATTTATTGAATACATTGAAAATGATGTAAAAGAAATTTATAAAAAATATTTAAAATATCAAGTACCATTGAAAGATTTATCATCTGTGGAACAGATTGAATATGAAAATTCTAGCATTTGTTATGTATGTGAAAAACCTTTTTCAAAAGGAAATTTCATAAAGTGTAGGGATCATTGTCATATTACAGGTAAATATCGAGGAGCCGCCCACTCAATATGTAATTTGCATTTTAAACCTCCAAAATATATACCAATAGTATTGCATAATTTAAAAAACTATGATTCTCACCTATTTATTAAATCGCTTTGCTATAATAAAGAAAATATTAGTGTTATAGCTCAAAATAAAGAAAAGTATATTTCTTTTAGTAAGGAAATTTTCGTTGATGTGTCAGAAAAGCGGAAACCAGTTGCTTTGCGACTACGCTTTATAGATTCTTTTCAATTTCTCCCAGAGTCTTTAGAGTCACTATCACAAACTCTACAAGATTCACAATGTTTTGAAATTAAAAAGTTTTTCTCAAATGCTGATGAATTTCGATACATTAGACAAAAAGGGGTATTTCCATACTCTTACATAGATTCCAACGAAAAATTAAATGAGAAATCTCTACCATTGATTGATAAATTTTATAATAACTTAACCGATGAAAATATCTCTCCTCAAGACTACAGTCGTGCTGTAGAAGTGTGGAATCTATTTAAGTGTTCTACAATAGGGGCTTATTCCGATATTTACTTAAAATCAGATGTTTTACTTTTGGCTGATGTTTTTGAAAATTATAGATCCACATGTATTAAAACCTATAAGTTAGATCCTGTTAATTATGTCACTAGCCCTTCTATGTGCTGGGATGCAATGATGAAATTAACTAATGTAGAATTAGAATTATTAACGGAACCAGATATGCTTCATTTTTTCAAAAAAGGTGTTCGTGGTGGGGTTAGCACTTGTTCCAAACGCAAATCTGAAGCAAATAATCCATTCTTAGAAAATTTTAATCCTGAAAGACCTACAACATATATCGCTTACTTAGACGCCACAAATTTGTATGGTTATGCTATGAAACAATATTTGCCTGAAAAAAATTTTGCTTGGGTACCTAAGCTCGAAATAGAAACTTTAAATATATCCGAACTTTCAGATACATCATCTATAGGATACATATTTGAAGTTGATTTAGAATATCCAAATTATTTACATGATAGTCATAATGATTTCCCATTTTGTCCTGAACAATATACACCACCAATTTCAAACCACTCAAAATTAATTCCAAACTTACATAATAAATATAACTATATCATTCACTACCGATATCTGAAACAATGTCTACAATTTGGACTCAAAATCATAAAAATACACAGAGCAGTTAAGTTTACACAATCACCATGGTTAGCGGAATATATAGATTTAAATACAAATTTACGAAATTTATCTAAAAATAAATTTGATAAAAATTGTTATAAATTGGCAAATAATTCAATTTTCGGTAAAACCATGGAAAATGTTGATAGGCGAGCAGATATTAAATTAGTATCTCAATGGGAAAGACAGGGTAATAAATTTAGTGCCGAAAAACTTATTTCTAAACCTCAATTAAAGGATTTTAAAATTTTCTCTGAAAATCTAGTTGCTCTTCAACTTCAACAGGTTTGCATTGAATACAATAAACCAATTTATGTTGGGATGAGTATTCTGGATATTGCAAAAACTGTAATGTATAATTTTTATTATGGGTATTTAAAAGTAAAATATGGTAATAATTTAAATTTATTATATACGGATACTGATTCCTTAATTCTTGAAGTTCAGACCCAAAACTTTTATGAAGATATGAAGCTAAATCTGGATCAATTTGATACTTCTAATTTTTCTGAACAAAATATTCATTGCATGCCTATTACAACATCAGTTGTTGGTAAATTTAAAGATGAGTACAAAGGGATTCCCATTGAAAGTTTTTATGGAACTGGTGCTAAAGCATATTGTATAAAATCCAAAAATAGTGTAGATAAAAAAGCAAAAGGCGTTAGTAGATCATGTATAAAAAATCAATTAACATTATCAGATTATAAAGATGTTGTTGAGAAAGGTGACAAAATATTCTGCACCATGTATGTATTCAAGTCAGATATGCATAATATATACACTAATTTGTTAAATAAATTGGCATTAACAACTCATGATGATAAAAGATATTGTATACCAAATTCCACAAAAACTCTTGCATGGGGACATAAGGATATTTTGGAAACAGATTTTTTTGATAAAGATATGAAAATGATGTATGATACTCTAACTTTTTTAAGTTCTGGAAACGAAAATGGATCTAAAAATAAAAAACCGCGATTAGAATTAACTACTCCTAGTAATTTTTCATCTTTATAAAGACATCATTTTATATGATGATAAATTATGTAAGTCGTTTTTGAAGCTTTAAAAGTTGGAGGGGAAACTGAATCCAAAAACATATATATTGTATAGAAATACCATTATTTGTTAGTAATATTACAACAATGACTGCTGCATCTTTAATAGTTTTAGTTTCCCTTGTTGGAAATGTGATATATGTAAATTACATTCCTAATACAGTTAGGGCTGATATATGTATAAATGCCCTCAAAAATGAAACCGACTGCTACAAACAGATGAAAATGACATATCTTGTTGGAAATTCACACTTTTTTACCTATAATGTAACTGATTCTGCTTTGTGTGAAAATACATACATAAAAATTAAATATTCCATGACAAACAAACCATTACAATATTCAGATTGGATTCCTTTCAATAATAAAAAAGAAGAATCTTGTCATTGTGTCTGTTGTTATATATTTGTTATTATATTTACAGCAGCAATATTTATTTGTACATGTTTAATTTTATTGTATTTCATGAAAAAATATCTATAAAAATATTTAATAAATGTTAAAAAAATAATATAAATTTTGTTTTTTATTGATTCTCGTTAGTATAAAGACATTTAAAGTTTATCCCCTCCTCTTAAATGGAGAGGGAAAATAAGTTTACCCCTCCACTTGAGAGGAGAGGGAAAATGTATAAAATTTAGGAGCAAACGGATTGATAGTTAGTTTTTTGAGAGCAAGCAGATAGCCAGTTAGTTTTTGAAATACATCATTTAAAATGTTCAGTAATCAGAGTAAAAATATATTTGAAAATTCACCATTAAAAAAGAAAATAAAAAAAACAATTATAAATTCTACAAAATATAATTTAAATAATTCTAACTCTAAATATGCTGTGATTGGTTTGTGGGTGGAAAGTGATTTTCTACCATGCATTGAACTTGGTGGTAAAAATGGTCAGTCTGTGATATTAAATGAAGATGATTGGAAGAACTTATTGCAATATCAAGGAGTTATAACAAATTATATGTTTTCACCAAATGTTTTCAATGAACCGATATATTTGCAAAATTTATCTATTCATTTTGAAAAGATTGGTGAATTACCAATAGTGAAGATTGTGAAAAGCTGTGATTTTATTTACTATGGAAATGAAACTGTGTGCAGACTATGGGAACAAATTCCACTTATAGAATATAGACTAAATGTTTTACAAAAACAAAACTTTCGACGTTATTTCAACGTTTTTAGAAATAACAATTTTTACGACGGAGATTCTTTTGACAAAATATATAATGTCCTTTCTCCAAAACAAAATCTAAATAGTGAAAATGTGTGCTCCATGCTGGAACTGCTGTTGAATCATCCCGAAGAACTAGAACAAAAATTAAAGTCTAAGCACTATTATGAAGAAGACAGTATCTATTGATGAATCAAGAAACCAAATTCATCTGATGGTTGCTTGGAACTTCGCCTACAGAAAAGCTCGTATGACTTCTGAAGAGTTTATAAATCAAAAACATTTTAGAAGAAGGATTAAATTGACTGAAGAAATTTTAAATCCCATATTAGACTCTGATTATAGGAATATTGTATTTAAAAAAATGTTTATGTAATAAGCTTATTTTTAAATAAAACAAATATATATAAAAAATCATTTTTTTTATTACAAACATCAATTATTATTACAGCATTAATTACTATTACATCACATCTCTCTTGAAGATCCAAGAGTTATAAGATTTATCTAATCCTAACCATTTTACAAATACTTTGTTTCCTTTCTTTCTTAACACTTTTTCCACCAGATATACATTTGGGTGTCTTACTTTTTGAAGTTCTTCTTCATAGAAACCTCCTTGAATATCTATCCCATTTCCATCTTGAATCAAATACGTTGTTGGATTAGTAAGCTGGATTTTTTTTATTTGAAAAATTTCGTTTGACCAGTTGGGCGTGTAACCTTTAGAAAATTGTTCGCGAATCTTGCTTATTCGTACTCTATCACTGACACGAAATTTTGGTGATCTGGGATCCACAGTTTTCCTATGAGTATAAGCTGATTTCAAGATTTCCATTTCATTCTTTTTGTTAACTTCGTTTGGTTTTTTTCCGATTGTTGAATGCTTAGTATTATTGTATTCTGTAATTATTTCTTTAAGAAAGCTGATCCATTTATAATTACCTAGTAAACTAAACTTTTTCCACATTTTGTTTTTTATCGTTCTATTTACTCTCTCTACAATACTAGCTTTCATATTAGAAAATGTGTTGTAATGATTAATTTTGAACTGCTCCATAAGTTTCTGAAAGTCTTGATTAAAGAATTCTTTACCCTGATCAGTATTCAGATTTGTTGGGGGAGTTTTTAAAGTTAATAGAATTTTTTTCATTGCAGCTGCTACATCTTTACCAGTTTTGGATTTTACAGGTTCTGCCCATACAAATTTAGAAAACACATTTATTACCATTAAAATATATCTTAAACCCCTATTAAATTTCGCATATGGCTGCATTTCTATCAGATCAGCTTGAAATAGATCATTAAGCCCTTTTACAATTGTTCGTCTCCTTCTATATCGCCTTCTCGCCGGTTTATGTAATTCATTTACAACGTCTTGCTTAATTTTACTCATTATTAATTTATACCTTACTCTCGAAAATAAATCCCACAAATAACTTTACCTCCTTCTAAACCGTTTATAAAAGCCCTTTATCGCTGATGTTGTAAAATATAAAAAAAAATCATCTCAGTTTTTTTTAGTAAGTTCTTTAATTTTATTTTCCATTGCTTCAAATGATTTTTTATTTTCATTTATAATTTCTTTTATTGACGAATTTATTTGGGTGATGTTGTTAGTAAGATCAGAAATTTTTACATTAAATTTATTTTCCATTGTTTCAAATGATTTGTTATTTTCATTTCTAATTTCTTTTATTGACGAATTTATTTGGGTGATGTTGTTATTAAGATCAGACATTTTTACATTAAATTTAGTTTCCAAAAGAACATTTGATAACGTATAATCTTTTTTGAAACCACCTAATGTTGAATTCATTTCTTCTCTTGCATAATTCATTGTATCATTAAATTCTTTTCTAGAAACTTCAGCAGCTCTTTGAACTAATTCGTTTAAAGATTTTATTTCTTTTGTTAATTTATCTTCTAGATTTTTTATATCTTTTCCTAATTGAAATTCTGCATTTGTAATATCTAATGTCATTTTCACAATTTTTTTTTCTATATTTTTTATGTCTGACACTGTCTTTTCAGCTTTGTGTAGTATATCTGTATAAGATGTTTCAAGTTCTTTTATGAGTAAAGAAGTCTCCTCGATTTTTGAACTATTATTTTTAATTTTAATTAATACATCCTTTTTAGAAACTTCTATTATAGCTTGCACTACTTCTAGTAAGGATTCTAATTCTTTTTGTAATTTCTCATCGATTGCCTTTGTAAAATTTCCCTCGTCAAAAGACGTTTCAGATTTGGTTTTCAGATTGTTTAACTGCTTTAGTATATCCTCGATTTTTTCATTATCTTTTGTAATTTGATCTTTGAATTTTGTTTCAATTTTTTCATTTTCGTTTTGAAAATCCTCCTTCAATTTGTCTTCTAAATATTGTAAATTTGATTTATATGCATTGATTTTAATTTCAAATTCTTTAATTTGTTCTTTAAATTCATTAACTTTGTCGGTATCTTTTTTGTGAATTAGGAAATGAGTGTTCATTGATTTTTCAAGATTTTGTGTATTTTTATCCATAACGTCATGTATTTTCTTAAAATTCCTTACTTCTTCTGCTACTCTATCATTAAGCAAATTAGTAAAATTTTGAAACTTTGATGTAATTTCCTTGGAAATACTGTTCTTGACATTGTCAATTGCTGAAGTATCCTTAATTATTGATTTAATTGATGTAATTTCATTTTTTATTTCATTTTCAAAATCATCAACTTTATCATATTTTAACTTCACTACGTCAAAGTCATTTGCATATTTAGAAACTTTCTGAGAAAATTTTTCTACTACATCATCATTTCCATCAACAGTATTTTTCAAATTAATTATCTTGTCATTATATTCAGGAATAACTTTATCCTCAAATAACTTAATCTTTTTTGCAATATTTTGTATATTGTTATCATATTCATTTATTCTCTTATTTAAATTATTAACATCGCTTTTCAACCCGGGATCTAAATTTTGAATTAATTTGTTTTCAATATATTTGACATCGCTTTTAAAAATTTTTATTATTTTCTCTTCAACATTTGATAATATTTTATTTTCTAGTGATAATAATGTGTTTAGAGCAGATTTTTTTGAAATATGACGACCAAATTTATCGATGGTCATTTTAGAAATGTTTAAAAGTATCTATTATGTCCTTTTATATAATAATATTCGCTTCTCTTAGTTCTTCAATAATGGAAATAATTTCATTGTTATGACCAGTGTGTCCCGCAAGCATGGATGCTACCAATAGTCGAAGTCTCTCAACAAGTTCGTTTACATTATCCCAATATATGTAATCTGTATTAGGTTTATTAACTTTTAAAGTTATACCAAATCCGGTTTTTTTTGAAGACACTCGACTTTCTCTATATGGAGCTTTGCGTCTTTCAAAAAATCCCTGGACTGCTTGTTGAGATTCGGGATTTAGAGTTTTAGTTTTTGTAATTCCTTTGCTTTGCAAATAAGGTCCTATTATAGAAATATATTTATGTGATCCATTCCCCTGCACCTGCTCATTTGGATCATTATTTCTACGGTATGCATTGGTTCTTTTTAAAATATCCATATAATTTTCCAAATCTTGTTTTTTATACCCTATTGGTTCTTTTTTAAATAATAACTCATATAAACCTGGTGTACCTGTATAGGTTATTCCTTCAATTTTGATGTTTTTACCAATAATTTCGACAGGTTTTTGAGTTAAACCCAAAAAGAATTTCTCGGTTTCCAAATCATGAACTATTCCATATTGGTGATCAAACTCATGTTCAACATCTTTTACACCGCTATCAATATATTGGCGAGGTAATTCATCAAATCCTAATAAATATTCTTTATATAAATCTGTATCAACAAATGTTCTAACTGTTTGCCGTGTTTGTTCCAGTATATCTGAAAGATTTCCTATTGTGGAGTGTGAACCTGAAGAAGGGTTTGTTTCTGCAATAATACTTGTTTGTTGTATAGATGGCATTTGACTTGCTGAAGCTAAACTCGCGTCCCAGTCAATAATCGATGGTATTTCTGTAGGAAGGAGTGGAGTTTTTCCCGTCTTTCTTTTTTCTGGTGTTGATGTTCCATATTGTAATTTTCTCTTTGGTGTTAGTGTTTGAATTGATCTTTTCTGTGGTGTTTCATAAATTTTTTTAATTGGTGTGTGTAGCTCTTCCTTTATTTCAACAGGTTCAATTTTACCAATCGTTGAAATTAATTCTTGTAAGGGTTGAGTTATCGGTTTATATGTTTCCTCCAATTTAGTTTGCGCCTCAAATTCCGCATTTTTTAAACTCTGATATTTTTGTTTAACAGCTTTTCTTGATTTAACTAGCTCTCTTGCTAAACGTTCATCCATGATTGGTATAATTTACCATCAAACGTTTATTTTTATAAGTAAATATATGAATCAAATCCTTTTCGATATCGGCCAGATTTCACATTAGAGTCTTTGTCTATTACTAAAAATCCAAATTTATCTTTCCAACATATTAAGCACAACTCATTAAATTGGTTTAATGACATATCAACATTAACATGATCATCATAAATATGTTTTAAGTTTGTTCGATCTTGTTGAAATATAACAATTAAATTTGCATTGTCACGAATTAATTGTTTCGGAATAGAAGAATATGTTTGACATAAATAAAAACAATCAGTATTTTTGTGTCTTCCGAAACAAAAATAGTCCTTTACAACATTCTGATTACAACACACTATATCATCAAATATTATTATAGAGTTTGGTTTAACTTGTTTTGGTGAAACAATTGTTTCTTCATTTTCAGATTCATAGTATCCAATTTTTTTCAAAGGTTTAAAAAGTGTTCTCAAATATTTATACTTTGGTTGATATAAGGATTTTGAATAAACATACAGATTTTCAAATCGCAAACCATTCGGATCTTCAATCAAACTAATAATAACATTGGTTTTGCCACAGCCTGACGGGCCAATAATTAACCCTCTTTTACTATTTCCCTCAAACAGTTTTCCATGTTTTCTAAAACCATTCACTGAACTTTCATGATCCTTAATTGTTATAGAGTATGGTTGTTTCTCAACTCTCATTTTATATATAAAACAAACTATTAATATTCAGTATTGTGATGTAACTGGTTAGTTATCACTAGGATTGCAACTATATATAATGTTTCCATCACATAATAAACGAATCATTTACAAGACAAACAGCAAAAGGAAAGGAAGTGGTTTAGTAAACTCATTAATAAATAAATTACCCTTTGAATTGCATATTCCTGGTTATAATTTTTGTGGACCTGGAACAAAATTGGAAAAACGATTGTCAAGAGGTGATAAAGGTATAAATTTATTGGATGAGGCTTGTAAAGAACACGATATTGCTTACTCACAATCAAATGATATAAAAAGAAGGCATTTAGCTGATAAAGTATTAGCTGACAAAGCTTTATCAAGGTTCAAAGCTAAAGATTCTAGTTTTGGGGAAAAAACTGCTGCACTAGGAATTACTGGTGCTATGAAAATTAAAAGAAAATTAGGTATGGGACTTCGAACGAGAAGAAAGTTCAAGCGAAAAACTCGAAAAGGACGAGGACTATCATTATCTCAGGTAATTTCAAAAGCTAGAAAAGGAATTAAGGGGAAACGTTTTAAAGACCTAAATGAAAGTATTCAAACTGCTTTAAAAGCTATTAAAAAAACTGGTAAAGTGTTACCTCCAAAGAAAAGGGTAATTCCAATCCCAAAGACTGGTGGATTTCTTCCACTTATACCTTTATTTGCTGGTTTGTCTGCTCTTGGTGCTCTTGGAGGAGGGGCTGCAGGTATTGCTAAAGCAGTAAATGATGCAAAAGCAGCCAAAGCGAAATTAGAAGAATCTAAACGACACAATCAAATGATGGAGTCCATTGCGGTAGGAAAAAAAGGAAGTGGACTTTATTTAAAACCCTATAAAACAGGATGTGGATTATACTTGAAACCTTATTCAAAAAACTGCTAAAACATATACCTCGAAAAGCACTTACAAATTACGATTTACTTAAATACGCTAAATATTTACAAATTCCCAACTTTCGTGGTATTTTTATGAGGGATAAATTACCAAAAAAGATAAAGTTAATTGAAAGTGCAATTGTCAATCTAGATAATCACAGTGGTATTGGTACTCACTGGATAGCATATACAAAAAAAGGAAAAAACATAATATATTTTGATAGTTATGGTAATTTGCGACCCCCTTCTGAATTAATTAAATATTTTTATAGCGACCAAAATAATAATATTGTTAATTATAATTATAACAGTTATCAAAACTTTAACAAAACAAATTGTGGTCAATTGTGTCTAAAATTTCTTTATAACCATATGTAACACCTAATTTTAGTTTATTATTAAACATATTTTTAAAGTAAAATGTCATATAGTTTTGTTCTTAGCGGCAATTCCGCTATTTTAACATCAGAGTTACATCCTCCAATATATTTAGATGAAGATGTTGAATATGTTATCGGTCTTGTAAATTTCGAAACATTTAATGCAATTCCCAATATTGATGTTGGGAATAATGTATTAATTCATGATGAAAATTTAGAAATAGCCATACCCCCAGGTAGCTACGAATTAGAAGACATAACAGATTTTTTAAAAAAACACTTGGATGAGGATAAAATTAGTTTTAGTCTTTATGCAAATAATAATACTTTACGTACACATCTTAAATGTTCAGCCCCCATAACTTTTCGTGAAGGAACTATTGGTAAATTATTAGGGTTTAAAAATGGGCGATTGGAAGCCAACATTGAACATATATCAGATTTTCCCGCGGAAATAATTAAAGTAAATTCAATAAATATAGACTGCAGTATTGCAGAGGGATCATATTTAAACGGGAAACCTGTTCATATAATACACCAATTTTTCCCGAGCGTTGCTCCAGGGTTCAAAATAATTGAGTCACCTCAAAACGTCATATATTTCCCAGTCACCGTTAAAGTAATTGATAAAATAGCCATTAAAATAATAGATCAGGAAGGTGATTTGGTTAATTTTAGAGAAGAAACCATAACCATCAGACTACATCTTAAAAAAGTAGATTAAAGATGGTAATATTATATAACAATAAATCTGCAAACTTTACTAGAAAATTTAATAATAAAAACATTAATAAGACAAGAAAGAAACCAACTTCCTTTAGTAGGAAATCAAACTTCCAAAGGTTAACACCTTCTAATAGAAAATTTCTTCAAAGTTTGGGTTTTAAACTTAAATAAAAATGGATTATTTAAATGTAAGAGAAAATGTATTGGTTGATGAATCAATATTAAGCTGGGAAATTCTTTCTTTCGATCCTTTTAATCCTACAAAACTCGGACCAAATGATGAAATCAGAATTGCTTTGCAACAAACAGGAAAATATCCTTTACCTTGCAAAAGTGAAATTTATGTGGAATTGCAAGTAACTAAAGAAGATGATTCCCCTTTAGCTAATACTGTTTTAATTAATAATGCTCCGGCATTTTTATTTAAAGAATTACGCTATATTTTAAATGGTGTTACTATTGACTCCGTTCGGGATATTGGTATAACTTCAACTCTTAAGGGATATATTTCATTTAATCAAAATGAAAGTGCTAAATTGGAAAATGCCGGTTGGTATCCGAAAACAAAATCTAAAGAAAAAATTATGACTGATGACAAAGGTAATGTTTCATTATGTATACCATTAAAGATGTATTCAGGATTTTTTGAAGATTATAATAAGATTATTCTTAATTCACAACAAGAACTTATTCTAATAAGAAGTAATGATGATACAAATGCATTATTATCCAGTAATGAAGATGAAAAACCCAAAGTTAAAATTACCAAGTTGTGTTGGAGAGTTCCTCATCTTACTGTAGCGATTCCGCAAGAATTAGCACTTACCAAAATTATTGACAAAAATAGTGATATACTAATAACCTTCCGAAGCTGGGAATTAGTTGAATATCCAGAGTTATTGGAAACTACGAGGCACAACTGGCCCGTAAAAACATCTACAAAAGTCGAAACGCCACGTCATGTTCTAATTGCTTTTCAGAAAAATAGACGTGGTAATCTAAAAATGGATATGAGTAAATTTGATCATTGTAATTTAAGAAATATGAATGTCTTTTTAAATTCAGAAAGATATCCTTACAATGATCTTCAACTTGACTTTGAAAATAATAAATTTGCTACTCTGTATGAAATGTTTACAGACTTTCGTCAAGGGTATTATAACTCTCCAGTGGAACCAATTTTTAATCCGAAAGAATTTAAAGAAAATGCTCCTATAGTTTACATTAATTGTTCACATCAAAGAGATTTACTACAAACAGGTCCAGTAACCATGAGAATTGAATTTGAAACCAAGGAAAAAATTCCCCCTAAAACAGCGGCATATTGTGTTATAATTCATGATAAAGTTTTCAGTTACAATCCATTAACAAAAATTGTGAAACAGTTGTAATACAATTTCCTTAAGATAAAATACTCTTTTTAAACAAACCGCTACTTACGCTTAAGAGCGCACGCGTCAATTTTGATATTTATTAACGTAGCCAAACCAGAATTCTTCATTTATATAATGTCTTACGAGATTTCAGTTCGAGTATTAGATTTTCAACTTCAGTTGCAGAAATTAAAAAAACAAATAAGTGAATATCAATTAAAAGTAGAAATGATCAAGAAATTCAAATATTTGAAAATATGAAACTTATTCTAGATCTTCAAGGATTCAAAATTGAAAATAATAAATTTATTGTAAAGGAATTAGCAGCGTACGATGGGCAAAAGACAAGTCATTTTATTTTCAAAGCTCCATTTCCGATGGGTCATTTACCATCCTATTTACACAAACAAGCTCTGTGGTTAATAAAAAATTACCATTGCATTGAATGGTGTGAAGGATTTACACCATTACACAAATGTGGAGATATCATAAGAGATTTAAGCGCTAAGGTGGACTATGTTTATGTAAAAGGGGAAGAAAAGGCAGATTTCGTAAAGAAGTATTCCATGAAACCAGTTATCGAGATTGATGAACAACCCGCCCTAAAGAAAATGGATCCTTGCTGCTTTTATCATCAAAAAATACCATGTGTATGTGCATTATCAAATGTTTATTACCTTTACAACAATTTTTTTATGTAATAAAAGACTTGATTACAAATTATGTGTTTTATTTTCTAACATTGTTTTAATACATGAAATATTATTATTTAATCCTAGTTCTTGAAGTTTACATATTAAAATATCTATATTTTTATTTTTTAAATATTCGCTACAACATTTAGCTGCTAGTAAACATAATTCCGCATGTTCCATATAATTTAAAAACACTATAATATTCTGCGCTTCACTTTCTTGACCTTCATATGCATAAAACTCGGAACAGGCTGCGGACATCAAAAACTCTTCATACATTTCTCTTATTAATAATTCCATAATAAATCCTACACTAAAACCTCCCTGTTTCTCAATATCTCTTTATCTCTCTCTTCCTCTTCCACGATTTCTTTTAATATATCAGGATCTTTTATATAATCCTTCAATATCCTTAAAAAGTAACTGAATCCTATTTTCTTTATTTCATGAAAGAACTTCGGCAAATTTTGGGTTTTTCTATAATTTAAACAGGCTTCTGCAGCTAATTGGTATTGGAAGGCAGTCTCATAATATACCTGTGCCCACTCGGGGTGTGTTTTCCTTAGCATTGCATTCTTTAATTCGGAATTTTGAAGTTTAGTAAACTGTTTACCTAATTTGATTATTTCATTTTGCAAATCACTGTTCATAACTACCACTTATTTTTAATTTAACACTGTTCTTTATTAGTGGTGAATCTTCTATATAAGCTTAAGACTAGTTGTAAATGAATGTAGCTCGCTCAGATTCAGTCCTTTAAAATACCAGCTCCCCTCCAACTGCTACCAGCTCCCCTCCAACTACTGTGGTGGTTAGGAAGGAGGTAGGAGGTGGAGCAAAAAGAGGCGGAGTTTATGAAACCAATCGGAATAGGGGGCGAACTTGGGCAGCCAATCAGAAACAAGGTCATTCTTGGCTGACCAATCAAAAAAGTGGTGGGGGGTCAACTAGAAGCCCCCTATTCCCACTACTCATGTAGTTAATACACTTAAGAAACTCAGAGTTTCCACAGTCAGACAGATCATGCGCCTCAGAACATCGAAGGCATGCCTTCTCCGAGGTGCAATTTTTAGACGTATGATTATAACCGGAGCAGCTAAAGCATCTAAGAGGTTCCAATGCATCATATACAACACACGCATCATACCCGACCAGTAAATCTTTATTAAGTTGAGTCAATACCTTCTCCATGATACGAATAAAAGTTGCAATATCAAGCTCAATGATCGCCTGAAAAATCTTATTATTATTTTTAGTATGACAAAATTTAAGCAGTTTACATTCAAAACAACAGGTTCATTTTGAATTTTTAAACACTGAATAAGTTCCTCGTGGGACAAATTCTCTTGGTATAAACCAACAATCTTAATTCTAGGCTGTGGCACGCTAACCTCCTTCACATCAAAGTCGTTGGCCAATTTGTCCTTGGCCAGGCTACAGAATTTTTGTGCATCCTCCTTGTTTCTGCATCCGACAACCATGCCGCTATCCCTTCTATGTCGAATTTCATTTATCAAAATGGCTGAATCAAATAGATTAATTTTGGAAGACATCTCAGATTTGGCACTAGTTCCAGCCCTCAGTGGCTGTTTGGGCGCGATAATAATTACCGATTTATCAGTAATAACTTGAGCAAGTGACTGGGAAACACCAGTGGAATCGTGTAACTCATCTAGTTTACGAGCGATATCATTTTTGAAGTTCTCGAAAGGTTGCTTGAGATCCAACAGTTTAGATGGCACTGTCTGTTCAACATCCACTCTGAGATCAGCCTCTTTTTGTTTGACCGCCAGGCAAGCATTACAAAACCAGAAGAAACCCGGGATCGGGTTGATCTTGGCTGCTTCAGGAAGCGGGCTGCAACAACTTAGGTGGTATTGATTTTTACAAAAACTGTCACAAAAAACACTAGGTTTCTTTTTCGAAACATCCGACTGACATATAGAAAAACTCATTTTCAGGAATTTAAGGAAAATCACTCTTACCTATGTTTATCTCTTGTAGACCAACCTCAGGCTCGTTGACTATTCAACGCACTAAATGCCGCCGTGGGATTGTCTATTATTTCTAGATCATCCTATCAAAAACTGTGGATATAATACTCAATAAGGGAAAGCAAAAAGTGTAATCTAATCTTAAATATAAACATACAGAGAAATTAGAAAACTAAATCGAGACATATGCAGAATAAATTCAAGCAGTATACAAATAAATATTTAATGAAGTTTTAACTGTCTCCTGCAGCGGAAGTTTCTAAGAAGCAATTAGGATAATGTTAAATTTTAAATTTGTATGTTTTAGGTTGACTTTCTTCGTGAAATTTGAAACAAAGGAACACTGATTAGTTCAAAGAATAAATGAAATATAAAGAATTTTTCAGCCTATGAATACAGTTAAAAAAAAATTCTCTCTCGATACGGAAAATAACTACTTATTTAAAATTTTTGTTCCACCGTGTTTCAGCAAGCCATTATATTTGTATCTATATTTGCACGCAAGTCTCCAAAATATCAATAACTAAATGGCATCTTTAAGTATACCCGAAAAGTGACAATTTTGAATTTGAAGAATAAATAAAATAGAAAAAAATGTTACAGGTTACGAGTACATTTTTAAAAAAGTTCCTTTTATGCTTATCATTCCGACTTTTTAGAGAAATTTAGACAGTTTATTATTGGAAAGATCTACTTTGGCCCTCTCCCCACAAGCGTATCAGCAGGGAGCTTTCAAAATTTTCGCTTCTCGTATGGGAGTATAAATGTTGAAATTTTACAGTGTAACAACAAAATCTCTGCAGATGTAATAATTTGTCATTACATTTGGAATTTTAAACCGTTTCTGTGAATTTAGATCATAGTTGTATACAGAGGCGGATCCAGCCTCTCTCTTTGGGGAGGGCGGTGATATCACAAAAGTACAGTATGGTAAGTGAAAGCAATTTGTCGACGGTGGGGGGGGGGAATCAGCAACATTCCCATTTCTAGTGTAAATGGCAGGGTCGGGTCTATTTTTCTGAATTTGAAGTTCTTGGAGAGGGGGGGGGGCGATCACAAGAAAAACAAGTTGTCGACAGGGGGGGGGAGGATGTGGGCAACATACACATTCCTGGTATAAGAGGCAGAATCGTGTCTATTTTCCTGAACTCAAAAATCTTGGGGGGAGTGGCTATCGCAAGAAAAACAAATTATCAACGGGAGTCAGCATACACACTCCTAATATAAAAGGCAGAATCGGTTTTATTTTCCTGATCTCAAAGTTCTTGGGAAAGGGAGGGGCGATCGCAAGCATACACATTCCTATACTCTATTCAAGAACTAGAGAGAGTAATAAAACTGTTACCGAAACCTCCAACTTACCTGCTCCAGTGCCGCAGGTAATTGAGAACTGCCGTGAATCTAATTATATTTAATTATATTTAAACATTATAAGGTTTTATAAATTTGCTGCAACAATAGAGTTTCTGATAGTTCAATTTAATATCTGTCAGTGAGCAAAGTACACCTTACAGTGTGTCCTTAGTGATTTATCTTGTTTGTGCTTGTTTTTTGTGTATTATATGAGATTAGTGAGATAACCAAAAGATATGGCTTCCACATCTATATTTATTCCAAAATCGTTAAACCAGGGCATTTCTTCCTCAACGATAAACTTATTACGATGAATGTTTATGATGCCTTAAAATATCAGTATCTAGATAATAGTCTTAAAAGTTCTGTTTGAGATATGTTCCAATATGACGGGAGTTGGAAAATCTACTATGTACCGAATACTGATGGAGAAAAAAACGACTGGAATGGTTGGTAATCCCAAGTCACATTCGATCACAGGCAGACGAAAAACCTCGTTGGAATAAGAGATGTAAACTGCAATAAAAGAAGTTGTACATTCATCTTATTATGAGAAGCAGATCCCAACCGTCGACAAAATTCTAACTAAACTTAATAAAGATCGGGATTTACTTGAAATTAAAAGAACTGAGCTCTGGAAATTGCTCAGAGAACTTAATTTTTGGTGGGAAAAACTAGATAGGAAATCTGTTCTTATAGATCGTCCGGAAAATGCCCGTTGACGAAGGAAATATCTCTCTTAAGTAAAAGGTAGAGTTGCTAGAAATAAAACAACTTACAAAATTAGTAATTTATCTGAATTTTTTAAAGATTTTTTGAAATAAAGTTACTTCAGAAAATTTGAAAAAATCCAAATAATGAAAGAATAAGAGAAAATGTGGAAACTCGATCTCATGATCCGTGAGATAGAGGGTTTAATTGTAATTCTGCGGATGGTTTAAGAAATAAATAAACTGAAACGTCAAATACTCTAAAAATGTTTTTAATTAATAATAAAATGACCGATAGCCCAAAAAAAATTTCACATTATATGGACGGATTAATTTTTTTATATATGTTTAACTTGTTGTTTTTTTTTTGGACAATGGGTATTTTGTATTTAAATTTTAACTTAGAATTTTTTGAGAGAAAAAGGCTACGTTTTATTCTGAATGTGCCTAAAACGGTTTCAATGCCAAAATTAAAAATGATAAAAATACAGTTGTGATTTGTGTTAAATATGTCAAAATTATCTATATTTTCTAATGTATATGAATTATTAAAAAATCATAAGGAATAAAATAATAATATAAAAACTTTTTATTTTAAGATTATTACCGAAATAATATTCTATGCCATAAATACTTAGTGATAAAATAAACCTCTTTCCGACGCCTATGACAATGATTAACATCCTTTTTAACATTTCACACATCCAAATATCTATTGTTATCCAACCTAAATGGTCCATTATAATAGACCGGTATTTTTGATTATAAAATTTCTAACCCATTCTTATGAAAAATATATATGTCTAACAGATTTTGCCAAAGACACCGGACTAAAGAACACAGGTATTTTGCGAAGAAAAAAAAGGGTAAAAAATGATTTATTATTCTCTCTAGTTCTTGAATAAACTATAGTATAAGAGACAAAATCGGGTCTATTTTCCTGAACTCAAAACTCTTGGAGGGGGACGATCCCCCTCCCCCCCCCCCCCCCTTGGATCCACGCCTGGTTGGATACAGGTCTACTAAGGTTGTGAAGGGGAATCAGAATATTAATCCACTCTCTCAACCTTTTCTTTAACTGTCTAAAGGAGATACGGTAGTTACTAGTTTTTAAATTAACTAGTGGCCATTTACTATTACTCATTACTCACGGGCATCTCACTTTAACAACTTCAAGAAATCGATTTTTTTTTTAATACATTTTTCAGAAGTAAGAATATTCAAAAAAGGTTTCAGAATATTTTATAAATATTCAAGCAACGCTATATTTTGAAGAGCAATATTTAGTGGGTCTCCCAACGTTTGACTAACTAAGTTTCTGAACCGCCGTAGTTCTGAAGCTACCAGAAAATTTAAAATTCAACAACAAGATGCCAGATCACAAGAATATAAGCTTTACGAAAAGATCGCTGGCATCGTTGAATTTTCAAAAAAAAAATTTAGACGTATTTTTCATGAGACGTTTTTGCATGAGATGTTAAGTTATTTTGAAAAATATTCGATTCATTTTCTCCAAATTTAAGCCACGTCTTGATATGCATCGTTATGTCCTCTAATAAACTTAAGGCAAAAGATTCATATTTACTATTTTTCTGGCATAAAATATACAAAAATAGCATCTTCTTGTTTAAACATTCGCCATTTTGTTATTTTTGCATGAAAATTCATAATATTGTTACTGGCGATGGCCACAGGTATACTGATTATGAAACTCTTTTCTTTTTTTGTTAGAGATGAGCCGGCAAAGCTAAACCCTTTGCGCAAACAATTTACCTTTTTTGCCCTCCATTTTAACGAAAAAAAAAACGTATAAAATCAATACAAAAATTTTTTTCATATATATCAACAAAAAGCCCGAAAATAATTACATTCATATCTATAATAGGAATCGCTAAAAAAACGGCAGAAATTACCTTTCTTTGGAGCATCCAAAGTGGGATGCCCCGAAAGATTATTTATGAATTTCGCTCATATTACTATCCTACAAAAAAAGCAAACAGTAAGCATAAAATAGTACAATCGATATAATTTTTCCGCTTAGCAAACCCATATATCACTTGAAGTCATGTCAGGTAGTATAGCAATTCTTGCATGCATTTTAATCAAAATTTACATATTTATTAAATATTTGAAGTTATAATATTTACAAAAGCATTTTAGAAACTTATATCTTAAATATATTCTCGAATATTTGCGCTAAATAGTTAATTTACAAAACGATGTAAAGATAATAGAAATTTTAGGCATATTATCATATACATAAATGTATCAACGTAAATACGATAGTAGATACAGTCAAGGTCCTAATAATATTTAGTAGAATTCCCGTGGAAGATCTTGGAATAATTGGGTTACGTGTTATGAATCAAAAATTTTAAATCGCTACCTTTGTTGTGTTCAACATGTAAGTTAATTTAATTAAATTTTTTTAGCCAAGATATACAGTAACATTTTGAAATTCAAGTTATAAACAGATATTTAAAAAACTCTTAATATTAGGTGTTTGTTTGTCAAGATACTAGGTATCAATTTTTAAGATTTGAGAAGAGAGCATGAAATATGAGCCACTCTGTAAAAAGTAACAAAAAATATTAAATCATTTAGACCCATCAGAGAGCATACTAACAAGCCCTTAGCGTCTTCCGAGACAAGTTCTCCACGCACGTTGCAGCAACCTTTTCAGGACGAGCTCCGAATTCTTTCATGTTATTATTCTCATCATCAGGAATAAATATTCCACCATCTTCATTTTCAGAGTCGGAAGATTCAACAGTCTTCTTCCGTTTTTGTGATTTGCATTGAAATTTCGATGCATTTCATCATTGCCAACAAAAAACCTAGATAACACTTTTCTATCCGAGTGATCCATAATTTGCTATTAACAAAAAAATTACAAAATTATGAAAAAGTTGGAAAAATGCTAATCAAAATTTTTTTTTAGGTTAACTGAGTAAAAAGTACCGAGCAAATTACGAATGAGATGCTAAAGTACAAATGTCCCAGCCTTGTCACAAAGCTCACTGTTCTATTTCAAAAAATACTCCGCACAACGTCAGTACCCAACGAATGGCGGAAAAGCATCACAATTCCGATCCACAAAAGAGGATCAAAGAAACAACCCGAAAACTACAGGGGAATCAACCTACTGAACAGTTCAGCCAAATTGTTAACCAAAATACTGTCACAATGGATTGTAGACAAGATAGGGGTGTGCGAAGAACAGCAGGGCTTCCGGAATAACCGCTCTACTATCAACGGTATATTTATTATCAGAGAGCTGGTTGAAAAATATATCGAATACGATAAACCGCTGTTCATTTGTTTTGTGAACTTTACACAAGCTTTCGACAGAGTCAAACTGGAACACATAACAGAACTACTGCGAAGAAAACAAGTAGACGAAGCAATCATACGCACAATATACGAACTAAATTCCAAAAATACCATGTTAATTAAGAAAATAACACTCTAACAGAGGAAATCCCACTATCCATAGGAATAAGACAGGGTGATAGCCTAAGTCCAACACTGTCCAATGTAATCATGGACGAAATCATTGATGCGGTAAAAAGCACAAATATTGGGTACCCAATGGGTCACAACACCGTTCAGATTATATGCTTTGCAGATGATGTTGCATTGATAGCAGTTAGCGAGGACAACTTACAAAGAATGCTTTTCCATCTCAATCAAACAGCCAAACAGTATGATATGAAGATATCTGTGGAGAAAACCAAAGCAATGGTAATAGCAAAAGAACCGGTAAGATGCAAACTAATGGTTGATGACAAACATATCGAACAGGTTGGGAAGTTTAAATACCTGGGAGTACATATAACAAGTAACAGGGCAGTAACGGAAGAAGTACGAACACAAGCCAACAAAGCGGCCGTGATATCAGGCCAACTAAGAGACATAATCTGGAACAATAAACATATGACGGTTGAGAGTAAAGCAAAAATTTACAAAGTCTGTGTAAGACCGATGCTGACCTACGGCGCAGAAACAAGAAATGAAACAACAAAGACAAAACAAATTATGAGAACCACAGAAATGAAAACGCTGAGAATAATCACTGGAACAAGTTTAAAAGATGGAATAAGAAACGCAAAAATACGCGAGGACAGCGGAGTGGGGGATGTTGTGAAGTGGTTTCGAAACCGTCGTAGGCAGTGGAGAGATCACGTGGAACGAATAGACTATGACAAACTAGCAAAAACGGTGATGAGAAGAAACCAAACACCAAACGGCCGCCTGGACGGCCCCCCAAGAGATGGAGAGACAGCTGGATTTCGACCTCAAACGAGGATCGATGAGGCATTGTGTAGATAACAGAACATGGTTCTACCTAGAAGAAGAAGAAGAAGAGAAAAAGAAACAATTTTTATTTCTTGACATTTGAGTTATAAGCTATTAAATGTCGAAAAATGACCAAAAACGGCCATTTTCAAAAATTCATATCTCCGTTTCTACCAAATCTTTTTGACAATTATTAGACACAAAATAATCGCTGAGAGTTGTACTTTAACGTTATATTTATTTAATATAGGCTTTTTTTCAATTTCTTTGTGAATTTTGCAATCGAATTTTCAGAAAATATTGCAATGTTTCATAAGTGGTGTTAATAAAGAAGTATTGTATAATGGGTCTGAAAACCGTTTCAATTAACTTTCAACGAAATATATTTCTATTAAAAACATTTTTTATTGAATACATTAAATATTGAACATATCTTATTGAATATTGTAAATAATCTAATTATCAGTATCATATGAAATAAATATTACGTTAAAGTACAACTCTCAACGATTATTTTCCACTTAAGAATGATCGAAAAAACTTGGTAGAAGCAAATATATGAATTTTAAAAAATGGCCTTTATTTGTCATTTTTCGACCTTCAATAGCTTATAACTCAAAAAGGATGCATTTTTCGAAAAAATATCAAAGAATAAAAAGTGCTTCTTTTTGCCTAGTTAATCTAAAAAAGTGTGGCATTTTTCAGCTTTTTCATAAATTTTGCAAGACTTTTCTTAGGAAATTAAAAATTACTCAGATAGAAAAATGTTATTTAGGTCTTTTATTGGCAATGATAAGATGAATCGATTGGAAAATATTTTATCCCAGCGCCTTTTTTAGTCGGTTAAGTTGTATCTCTTTGGTGGTTGGCCGCTCGCCTATTTAGCTACTATTTTTTATTTTTTCAACAGATATTTCTAATTCGGTTTTTTTCGAAGAAAACGTTATAACTTGAGACTTGAAGACTTTTTTCCACTATTAGTTACTTTTTTTTTTATAAAAGGTAATGGAGAAATCACAGGAGGCGACGCAAACCTAAGTTATTTTGATAGACCAAAAGAAGTAGGGGCAGAGCAACTCTTGGAATATGTAGGTTCTGTATTGATATTCCCGGAAAATGCAGAAGAATCATCATCATTTTTAAAGTGGACTGTTTATTTAATTGGAACTCTCCGGGTTAGCAGATTTGGCAATTTGTTATTATTTTCAGTTGCTGAACTAGACACAGGCAAGGAAACTTCATCTTGCGACGTATTGCAATTGGTAGATATTTCTTTACAATTACAAAGCCAGCATCATAAAAAAATGTGCCTTCACTAGAGAACAGTTGATAGAAATTTGTACAATCTATGATTTTAGGAATGACTTTCCTAATAACTCAGCTATTTCAAAAACTGAAACATGATACTGATTAGTACGCATCCAATTCCTTATTTCTTCGCTAGAGTATACCTTAAACAAACCTATAAAACTTTTATCTAAGGGTTGTAATTTATGCGTAGAATAAGGTGGTAGCAACATTATTGGCCAACCTTTCCAAACTAATAACTTTCAAATTACGAGTGTGACTCTAATATACACCCAATATTAACAAAACAGGGTCAGCTTGAGATGGTTTAACATACTGTATAAAATGATGAAACCACTTCGTGAATAGGTTTTATTGAATCCATCCAGTGGAATGCAAGTCATAAATTGACCTTGGGGAGCTTTATGGATTAACTAGTAATTTCTATTTTTTCTGGGATATATCAACATTAATAGCAAAAATTGTCCAACAGCGCTCATACAGGTAACAAATATCACAAGTGATCGTTCTGCTGAAAGAATGGTCGTTTGCCTTTTCGATCGATTAAAGTAGATACCTTATTAATAAACTTGTCTTATCGACGTTGAATATTCTGTGGAGTGGAAAATTATATTTATTGTACTCCTGCTCCAGATTATCAAAAAATTATGATGCGTTTTCGGAATTAAAGCCAAGATCTCTTGCAAAAGATGTACCAGTTTGCTTCTTAGAGAAATAATTTCCTTATAGCGAGGAACAATTCATCGATCCAGCTTCTTCCTGCAATTTCTTTATTAAATAAATTATTATTACCATTTTGTTCAACTAGTGGATATTGAAATGGCCTGTCAAGCGAGACCATTAAACTTTGCCTCCATTGTGAGAATAGATCTCCATCAACTTTCAAAAGCCTTTGTAAAGTAGATCTTAGAACACCTTATGCTTTTACCACCTGTCTACAAGGCAACGAGTGTTTTTAAGAAAAATTACTATACTTATCATATTCTTCTATACTACTACTTCCTTGCTGCCTTGTTCGGGGTATTTTTCCTAAAAAAATTATAGTGCAATTTTCTAAAACTCTCAGACCACATTTAGGGTCCAAATATCGGCCTAGCTCAAACATAACCACAAATATATCAGCATATAAACAAAATATTCAAATGAAATATATGACAAAATCCAGTAAAACATCTTAAAGAGTAATATTTATTTTTTTTTAATCAAAATTTCAGTAAAAAATAAAGAAATTTATCTGCCATATTTAAATAGTTATTATATATGTAATTCTTCTTTCACGCAGAAGACAAAAAATATATACTAACAGTTTATTTCCTGCAAATACCGTTCTGGTCCTCTCTCCATACGCGTTTCTACCACCTTATGATCTCGTCAGTGGAACTGTATCGGATCGAGACCACCATTTGCAGGGAATAACTGATATATGAAATATAAATTTCAAGGTATATCTATAGGATATTGTAACCTGGTCAGTAGGTCGTACGGTGTGCATAGGATATGTGGTTTTGAGAATCTATGTTTTGGCATATTGCCAAAAACTTGGTCTGGTCGCCTATTTGTTCCGTATTGATCATCAATCTAGCTGCACATAAAGTGTATGGTTTTGGCAGCTCGGTTTTCGCCTTAAAAACTCGATCCACTCCCCTGCCTGATATGTCATGGCTATCAATCTAGCTGTGCGTGAGTTATGTGAGTTTGAGAGCTTGAGTTTAGGATTACTATTTCATAATAACTTCCGCTTGCATATCTGCTGTATAACGGACATCAGTCTAGCTGTGCGTGGAGTACGAGGTATTGAGAGCTTCACTTTTGGCTCAAAAACTTGATTTGCTTGCCTGTCTGCTATGTAACGGATATTGATCTAGCTCCGCATGGGTTCTCCTCTTTTACAGTTTTAATTAGGGGATTTTTTCAATTTGACCTTGAAATGACCTTGAAATGGCCTCTGGTTAATCTTGAGGTATTAAACAAACCACGAGTTCAGACTTAGTGTTCTTAAAAGTCTGCAGATCTTCTTTTACAGTAGATTTTTCTCAATTTGATCTTGAAATGACCTCTTCCTGACCTTTGGGGATTAAACAAACCACGAATTTGGATTCAGCGACCTAAAAAACCTACATATCTTCTTTCTCAAATTTATTTAGTTGATTTTTCTTAATTGAATTGGAAATATCATTGAAATGCCCTCTGGCGGAACTTGGGGAATTAAACAAATCACGGATTCGGGTTCAGCGACCCCAAAAAAAACTACATTTTTTTTAGATTTATTTAGTCGATTTTTTTCAATTCAATAACCCTCAAGTCGGCCTTGGGGGATTAAACAAACCACGAATTTGGCTTCGTGTGTAATTAATACACATGTATTTTTTTATCGGCAGAAATTAATTTTAAGGCGATGAAAACCGTTCCAAGAGTTCCCCAAAAGTATTTGGGGGACTCATCTTCATACATTGAATAAATAGTTCCAAGAAATTCCGTTTAATTTAATAATTTTTAGAACTGAAATACGTTAATAAAGTGCAAGTTTACCTTCATAAAAAAGGAATGATATGTGTGGAAGTGAAATCGCTATAGTTTCAAATAACAATTAACTTTCACTTTGTTTTGTAAGGATATCTTATATATATATATATATATATATATATATATATATATATATATATATATATATATATATATATAATATACATATATATATATATATATATATATATATATATATATATATATATATATATATATATATATATATAGTTACTCGTTCAGTAAAAATGCTGATTGATTCATGTGGGTCTTTGACTGAATAAATTCTTAGGTGCTTAACGTTAAGATGTTAAGCTTGTTATCAAAAGACAATCTATGTTGAAGAATCAGATTCTTTCCAGGAACTAACACTAAATGCTTTAATTTTTACCTTCCAAGTTAACTCTCAACCTTCGTTTCTCCAATCACAGCAGCGGCTCCAATTACAATTCTCAATATTTTTTTTTTTTTTTGGAGAATGGAAGGATTCTAAATTAATCAACAAGGCGTGATTTATCAGAGATACTGCATCGTCACCATCAACCGTTATGGTAATAGGTGTGACACTGACTATTCCTTCAAGTTGAAGTTGGTCTTTTCTCATCTGAGCTGTACTCCAGTCTGGATCAATGTGAAAAGTGTCTATCCGTAAAAAAACCCTTCTCTCTGTTCTATTTTGCTGCAGTGCTTGTATTCTTCTTGATAAGGCATATGCGTTATTATACAGTCTTCCGGGTCTTTATTTGATATTAAAATTGTACCGTTGCATATTTGCCTGCTTTCCTTTTTTACGGTCTTTGGATGGTGAACTAGAACTCAATTGCACCTGACATTCCCATCTCATGTGACCAGTTGTTCCACATCTATAACACCTTATGTGGCTTCTACAGTAATTTATCTGGTCTCTTAACTACACCCGACAGTTTCTTCTCATGTGTCAACATCTGTAGAACTCGATTTGGTTTCTGTTATAACGTCTAGCATTACTTATTGTGTCTAGTTCTTTAAGGATTTTGAGCTAACATTGTCTCGATTCTATGGTTCGGTAAGTGCTTATTTTCCTCTATGGTAACAGCTCCTATTTTTGACTCTGAAGCCCTATAAGCTGTATCTATTTCCGAAGCCCTCTCCAAGGCTTCACCACAATAATTAAATTTTCTTATACGCAATATTACCTATATTTCCTGATCTCTGAACCCATCGATAAAACACTGGATTCTAAGTTCTTCTCAGAATTCTCCCATAACTCCTGGGTAAGTCAGATGAACAAAGCGTCGGACATCTGTTCCATATTCTTGCAAACTTTCTTCATTTATCTGATGTCTCGAATTGAGCTGTGACTAATTTAACTGGCGCCCATTTCGAAACATTCTTTCCTATGCGGCACTGAGTATTTCATAGTATTTTTCTTGAGTTATAGGAATGGTTTGCAATAATTTCAATACTGGTCCATGAAGTGTAATTACTAATACAATTGCGATCTCTTTGTAGTTCCAGTTATTGGCAGTAGTGGCAACTTCAAATTGGTATTTGTACGTTATCCAAGATGTTTAACTGTCGTAAGTTGGCGGTTTCATATTTTGTCCGGTGATTATTACTTTATCGTTAGGGTCATGCTTTTTGTTTTATTGAATTCTGTATGAAGGTCCTTCATTTTAAGTTCTATAATATCTACCTCTTGTCGCATTTCGCGTACGTCTTATCGCAATTCTATGTTTTGTTGTACAGCTGAGTTTATAATATTTACTTCTTATCGTACTTCTCCTATTTCTTTTCGCACCTCGCCTATCTGTTTCTTAAACCTTGGTGCTAGTCCTTGTATAACTTGTTCTAATTTTTGCTGTCCTTATACGATGATCCCTTGTATCCATTTGTAAATTTTATCTTCACGTTTAGCGCGACGTTCTTTTTCTATTTGGCGACGCCTTTGTTCTTGTTGTTTGTCTGTAAGGCTACGTTCTTTTTCTTTATGGCGACGTTCGTCTTCTTCGTGTTTTATTTCGCGACGTTCTTTTTCTTTTTGCTTTCCATTTATATGACGTTGTTCTCCTCTTTGGTGACGTTCTTCTTCTTTGTCTTTAAGAAAAAGTTGTTCTATAAGTTCCATAAAATCAGTCAATGTTTTATTTATTTTCTCTATTTCCGTTCTTTACTGTCTAGTATTTAGCACATAATGTTCTAGAATGTTATTGAAAACGCGATTCTATACTTCTTTTTTGTTGATAAATCCAAGGATCAAATCAATAGTCAGTTTTTCGCTCTTTTAGTTTTCAAATAGAATGTTTTGCAACTTTTTCAAAAATTCGGTTGTAAGCTTCTTTCTTAATGACAAATCCAGTGGTGAAGTCCGTTTTTCGCCATCTCTTCTATTTTTCAAAAAATATGTTCTAGAATTTTGTCGAATATTCGGTTCTGGCTTCCTTCTGGATACCAAATCCAGTGGAAAAGTTCGTTTTTCGCTATCTCTTTGGGCTTCAAAATTGAACGATCGAAAACTTTATGGAAAATTAACCTTATTGTCTTAATTGTTAACAAATTCAACAGTGAAATTCTAATTTCCAATAGAATCTTCTGGAAAACCGGTGATAATCCTAACTTCTGACACCAATTCTTACGATTTTATCTCTTCAAAATCACTCACTGGGTCCGCAGAATAAAAGACAATATTTTTCACTAACACTAATCCAAATACTTGTGTAATTTATCTCAAATTTACTTGTATCCGACCGATACATATTCAAGAGCATCATATTTCCCTAATACTACATCTGTGACATGAACATTATTTAAATGCTACTATATCGGTAATGGTTTCAAGAAGATAAGCGTGCTTTGCTGTAAGTTTAACGAAATGTGTGATATTGCTTTGAGCCATGTGGTTTCAGAATTATTGTTACTAAACTGAGAAATAAAGAGGAAGCTTTGGACGAAACGGACAAGGAGGGGTTCTAAAATGGCTTGAAAATAGAGACGTGTTAATGTAATTATAATTCAAAAAATGTACATTTTAAGTCAACAAGAGGGATCGAAAAGCTGAAACTAAAGATACTTTCAGAATA
The DNA here is from genome assembly GCA_034092305.1 of Diaprepes abbreviatus. Lineage (NCBI taxonomy): Eukaryota > Metazoa > Arthropoda > Insecta > Coleoptera > Curculionidae > Diaprepes > Diaprepes abbreviatus. Next base: position 186,881 of record JASJET010000334.1, on the reverse strand, counting down.
TAATATAAACTGAACGAAGTATGGAAAGAGAAGCAGATAAAAACAACGACGGAGTTCGATTTCAGAACATCAAGTGGATAATCATGGAGATTATGGAAAAAGTTACACCCCATTGATAAGAAGCAGGCTAGTTTCGGTAATTTAAATGTAGCATTTGAGGTCTCCGCTATATAAAATAAAGTGAAATCCTTGTGTAAGCTTTCAGAACTAAAGGACCTTCAGATAGTATACTTCGCACGCTACTCCAATATACAGGTGACTATGCAAGATAACGACTTCGCTAATAGAGAAAAAATTTCATTATTTTCATAAACTATAGAGTTTCTAATACTTACAAAGTTTCGTGACTGTTTGGTAAAAAACAAACAACAAACCAGCGAAAACTTTTAAATTACGTTTATAAATATTTATTTCTCTAATAAACATCTTCAAATTCAAGATAATGACTCTAAATTAAACACTTAAATCTTAAATCATAGAAATTTAAAAAGTAAAATTTTTATAACAAGTGGACGTAATTTCGTTTTATCCAGGTCTTACAATTATGAGTCTTTTCTGGAAGTGTAATGTGAAAACCCACACCAAGCTAAACTTTATTTAAGAAGCGAAACTTGTAATAAAAAGTGATATTAAAAACTCCTAAATTTCGGTTTTAATTCTTAAGTTACACGGACATTACTTGTGTTAAATCATACTGCGACTCTCTAAAATAAAACAGAAATAAAAGTGAAATTTCGTTAGACATTTTACGCGGAATCTTACGAAAAGTTTAAATTTAATTCAGGACGAAAAACTTCATACGGAATAAATAAATTTCATTAATTTGTCATCGAGAAGATTTGATGCGATATTTTCATTTAATGTGTAGACAAAAAAAAGTATTAAGTCGATCATTATCCAAACAGTTCGTTTAATTAATTATTTCAAAAAATTATATAACAAATTATTTAATATTTAGTCTTTTTTAGGAGAACTCGTTATGCTTATTGATATTAAGCTACTTATCTTAATAACTGTTGGAAATGTAATTTATAGGATTAGAACTAGACAGGTTCAGCCATATTGGATAAGAAGATTTAAGACTTAACCAGGATTTAGTCACCATAAGAGTTAAATCTTCTAGTCGGTCAGTTTTATTTTGCGCAAAATATTGTCATAAGTTATATTACACATGTCAACAAATAAACGCTTATATAGGGATATTAAAGATAATAACCTAGCGATAAAACCTTGAAATATGTAAGAGGAATAGTTGCATCCCAAAAACAAGTAAAATACTTCATTTTTGCCGGTTCAATAATGACTTTTTCGTGCTTGTAGTTATAGGGTTTAACACTTGCTCGGTTAATCAATAAATCAGTTGTTGCTCTTCTCAGTTTAAACCTTCTGCTGTCAATTTAGAATGGTTTTAAAGTTAGACCGTTTTAGTAAATTAGGAAATTTATTTTTAGTCCATTTATTACTTATCTTTTCTCCCTTAAAGTTTTGGGGAAAAAATTGCTAATAAAGTTTAAATTCGAAATTCGAATGACAGTTCGTTTCAGGCATTTTAATGATAATTTATCAAACACACGCCCTGTTATCATGGATTTAAATTTCAACTTTAGTCATTAAAACATTATTTTTCCAGTATTAAGTATTTAGCGATATTAGTGGAAAATTTAATGGTATTATATTAATTAGGACGCAATTATATATAATTTATTTAAATAATTATTCAAAAATCAATATTAACAAAAAAAATTTTTATCATTCAGATATTCAAAATTATTTTACCTTCTTTTACATTAAGCTAATTATTTCTAAATAAGTTAGGTATAAATTTATAATTATTAATTAGGTTTACTAATTGGACACCGCCAATTTCGTTGCTTTTATAATCCAACAACCATTTTATGAAGATAGGTTCCTCCTTAGATTCGTAAAACATTACCGTATTCTTTTACAAGTACAGCTCACTACCTATATCCGTAATTTAATTTTCATCTTTATTTTTCTGAAAAAAGCTCACTATTTACACCCGCAACATTTCGTTGTCCTACTAAGTATAGCCCACTTTTCATACTCGTTTAATAGAAATTTTCTAATCAATTCCTTTTACTCAACCTGGCTCACTTCTAGGAATCTAATAGAAGGTTACCTAATTTTAGAGTCAAGTAGAGCTCAGTCCTTAGATATTCGAAAACAAAAAAGATTATTTCATTTTTAAGGTGTGGCAAATTATTTTAAATTTAAGAGAATGTCTCAACCTTTCGCAAATTGTGAAAAAACACAGGTGATGCGGCCAGAGTGTCCAGCCTGGTTGGGTAATTTCGAGGAAACCTCACCTGTTTTTTTTTTGAATGAATTACCAAATTTCAAGATTATCCTGAACACACTTTTTATAAAACTATGTCGAAATTTCTGAAGTTTCTACGTCTTAAAACAATTACGCGAACCTCTAGATCATCAAATACGAATACGCCTAGCAGAAAAAACCTAATGCGTCGTGCTGAATGGCAAATAGACCTCAATAGTATTGGTGTATCTCCGATAATTCCATATTTAGACTCGACGAACATCACATAGTAATCAGTCCTTTTGTTTAAGATAAGAAACCTAGTGAAGAACATGGACGATCATTGAGGCAATAGCAACTTCATTTCGAAGAAAACTACACCTGGTTCACAAGGAAGAACAGTTCGATCAAGAGGTATTAATATAGATGACACATGCTTGTGGATATATGGTATTTTATCATCTCACCAGCATCTTCGGCAGACTAGCTTTCCAAGTATTTTATAATTCCACCTGCATCTTTTATTTACTCTCAAAAACTCTAAAAGTACAGTCAGACTAGCTTTCCAATATCCTACCGATACTAAAAGCACGGGCAGTGTCGCTCTGTCCTTCTATCCTACCATTACCTAAAGGTATTTTCGCGGAACTGTTAAGCCCGGATATTGTTGGACCGTTTCATTCTATCCTAACGTCGATAGTATCATGGACTGCTCAAGGCTTGTGATGCCATCGTTTCCCACTTTTGTTCCGTTGCGACCCGGAACATGGTTACTGACACATGCAAACCAGTATCATTGTCGTTATTATAGAGACGTATAATATTTGTCGTCCATAGCTGCTAATCGTTGCCAGGGTTACCACTATCTACTGTATCGTTACAGTCTAACGTACTGTAAGCATAGCCGCTGATCGACGTCAGGATTCACCGTTTACCGTACCGTCGCCCTTAAAGATGTTAGGTTACGGTTTCACTCCACTTCGTAAATTATATTGCCTAGGCATATTCATGTCATAATAAAATTTTATTTAAAACTGTTTATTTTGTTACCACCTATTCCTATTAGCCTTTCAGAAAATATTAATTTGCACCGAGAAGCCTGTAGCTAATATGGGGAAATGACTCCTGGCTTGCCATTCCTTCACTGTAATAAGCTATCCGGTTCAAGTAGGCGCCTATCCACATTAATCCTGAGTGTAGCATTCGAGACTATTAGTTTTTAGATTTCTTAATCAATGCACAGCTAAAATGTTAGATATTTTAACCAATAGAGAGCTTAACTGTGGGATATCACGACCGATACATAGTGTAACCGTAGGATATTCTAGTCAAAAGATAGGTTTATTATAGTGTTAAAATCTTTGTATATTTTAGGACCAAAAGATTGTGTGAAATTATATTTCTTCAAAGATTATATCGATCGTGATCACGAAGAACATTACGATTAAACTTCAGGCGAATTCAATCCGTCCAGAATAAGTGTGGCAAAAAAAATCTTTCGAGGCAAAAAGCGGCGAAGAAAATCACACCGCTTACTATGTGGGCGAAAAAATATCCCTAAAAATTATGCGGCAAAGAAAATCCTCCTTATATAGTTACCGAGAAAAAGAATCTCTACTAGACAATGAGCGGCGAAGAAAATCCTTTCGCTTGTTCTGAAAAAGAAAAAAATGCTTTCTGGCAAAACGACGTGGAATTAAATAATTTGCATCCTAATATACTATTCTGATCCTAATATAATGTTACATGCTAGGATAATTTTTAATAAAGAAGTTCATTTACTTATAATAATTATTTTATTCGTTGCAAATGACGTACAGCAGTTCTAATCAAAGTGCGGGTTGTTCAAAATACTTTTCTATACGCGACATATAATGGTGATAAATAGTAACTGCCCTGTTAGTTCGAATTGAAGAAATAACCCAACAGCAGGTTAAAAATTTTAAAAATAGCATAAACTTGTTTTCAAGTTACCTCCCAGCCACGGCCGGTTACAACGGAGCTTCCTTAAAATTCATATTTAAGCGACAAAAAATGTTTATATATTTTTCTCATTTAAATTGTTTTGATTTAACTTTACATTGATAACAACTGGAACAAACGCTTAAAATTATAAAGAAGTTCTACTGGGATATCCAAATGCAATTTGGACTTGACAAGTGCCGTATTTTGAACATCGTTAAAGGTAAGATACAACCAGGAGCGTTTGAAATACAGAACGGTGAAACTATAGCTGCAATGGAAGCAGACCAAACATACAAATACCTAGGTATGAACCAGGCTGAAAAAAATTGACCATTGCACTATGAAAGTCGAATTGACAACCGAATTTGTCAGGAGGGTAAAGCAGGTATTACGAACTAACCTAAATAGTAGAAATTTGTTTAAGGAACTCTACATGAACGCTTGCTCTGCACTTAGCATCTCTATTAGATTTGTAAAATGGAGCAGGACGGACGTCCAAAACCTGCAAAGAAAAATAAGAAAACTCCTAACAAAAACATAAAAACATCACCCTCGGTGTGCTTCCACGACATCAAAGAGGAAGAGAATTGGTGGATATTGGTAAGCACCTCAACCAACAAATAATAAACTTACGTTCATATTTCCACAGTTAGCGGACTCTTCCACGCTACATCGAGCAATATGCGAGGCAGACAATTCAACGCCGGTACAGCTGAGGGAACAAGATATTGCTTCTCACTATCAAACAGGCCATGAGAAGTTACAAACCTAGCTACAGAAAGCACTTCATGGATGGCATCCAAATGAGATCAATCAGGACAATGTTGACAACTCAGTGTCGAACTACTGGCTGATTTCAGAACTGACGTTTCCAAAAACGGAGAGGTTCTTGTTAGCTATCCAAGACCAAATTATCCCTCAATAGAAAATGACCAATGTAGATATGGCTGTCGTACATCAAAAACAATCCAATACATAACTCGAGGATGCAAATCGTTTGCCGCAACCGATTATAAGGAAAGTCACGACTCAGCCGCTAAGATACTCCACCAAGATTTAGCAGATAAGTTACACCTATTTCAGGTAGGAAAAGTGCCTTATTAAAAATACAATCCGGAACCTATTCTTGAGGACAACCAGTTTAATTTATATTGGGACCGAGCGGTTCTGACGGATCCGATAGTTGCTCATAATAGACCAAACATTATACTAACATAAAATTTCTTGGCGAACTACACTAATCAACATTGCTGTACCTAGTAACAACAACCTAAGGCCAAAATATAGCGAGAAGATCGTCAAATACAGGAATCTGCAGGTGCAAATTCAAAGACAATGGGCAATGAGCAGCGTCCAAACGATTCCCATAATTTTACCAACGACTGGAGTGATATCCTCCTGCAGAACATCAAGAGACTGGGCCCTAGTGAGCATCTGTGTAAAGCGATTCAGAAAATACTTCTCCTTGCAACCGCGCGAATTGTCCGAAAGTTCGTAGGAAATACAGCTGACCACGTCACCTAGGACCCGATAACATGGAAGTTCCCATAGAGCGTCATAATTTTGGTATCTTTGTATACCTGGCATGAGTCCGTATTCCCTGGAGAGAGTGCGAAATAGTTTGACTTGCAATCATATAATGTACTCTGGTATAATCAATAAAGTTGAATAGTGTAACTAAAAAAAAAATAATATTTTTGCGTACATTTAGATTATAATTTATAGGTACTAATACAGTTATAGTATATAATATAGTGGAAAATCCCCACCTGACCCCACCATCAATATATTCATAGTAAGCTCTATGAGATTACTACACAAAAAGGAATAAATCATCCATTGCAGAAACTATTAATTTAATTTAGTCTATTCCTATTTCATGCACATCATGTAATAACTGAGTAATAAAACTGCAATATTTCTCTTTCAAAATCTGAACAATTCTGTTTTGTCCATAAATTTTTAGTCCATCTTTGCAGCATAAAGTGTAAATTAGAGAACAAATCCCCACCGGCACCTTAGGGAATATATTGCGGCACGGTTTATACCCACCGTGGAAATGGTAAGTGTATTAGTGTCAGCTTGGCGACCACAGTTAGTTTATATTCAAGGAGTCTCTGCGCCGTATGTTAGGGACGTGATGCACAAGGAATGCATTGTGGCTAAAAATATCTGGTGTTAAATTAAAAATTTAGATAAAGAGAATGGACGATAATTTTTATTTTGTTAAGGCAATAGAGATTCCAGTACAAATCCTAAAAGAAATGATTGAATGGGATTTTTTAAATACTTTTCTACTAGTATAACGAGATATTTTCTTCTAAAATATAAAAAGAGTAAAGTCAAAAGCATATAAAAGAGTGAATATGTTTTCTATTTATCACTATGATTAAGCTAAAATATAGCATTTTTGTCCACATAAAAAATAGCAAAAAAGCTATATTTGGTAGGGTTGTATATGCAAAGCATATATTCAAAAATTAACTTTGCTTCCTATTATTATGCAAATTTGCCTGAAATTTATCCAAGATCAAAACTACTCAAGTTAAAACTGGTCAAATAAAAGTTGTTGCTAGTAGTTTACACTCCCTCTGAGTGTTAATAAGTTTTATCCCAACTGGATTTCATTTTTTAACATTTGCATTTAAAATTTATAACAGTAAAAATATGGATAATTTTATTACTTACAAACTACATCAAAACGACTGTAATATGACTACAATCAAACAATTTGAAATAAATATTATATTTTTTTTGTTTTATTTTTTTATTTTTTTTGATTTATTAATTTTTATATAGTTCTCTCGGTTGACAAATTTGTTTATTGTCGGTTGCAAAAAGAAATATTGTACTTGTATTTGAAATTCTTTGATTCTTAGAGTTTTCCAAATACCAGTAAAATTGTGTCAAACAAATATTTAGTCTGTCATAGTAAATCCACTATCTTAAATTTCAAATTAATTTTAGATTGGTAATATAGGCCCCAAAACCTTCCAATATCGATGTTTTAAGAACCTGAGATGTAAATTTCTTAGCTCTATATATTTTATACTGCATATTGAGTTTGTATACGTCTCAAGAACCCCACAATATCAAGTTTTAATACTTAAAAAACCTGAGACGTAAATTTATTAGCTCGATATATTTTATACTGCATATTGAGTTTGTATACGCCTCAAGAACCCCACAATATCAATTTTAGACAAAATTGGAATATGTAAAATTTTCTGTCCCTCATATTGTATCTTATCAACCTAACAGTTGTAAAAAATTAACTTCATATTCGTAATATACGAGAACCCGAGAATCCTCAAATACCAAATCTAAAAAAATGTGAATAAGGTAAAATTTTCAACCCACCATATTGCATCCGATATATTGAATTACAAAAAAATTATTTTAAGTGTTAATCTAATATAAATCTAAACCCTTCAAAGCCCCCTTGTACTAATTTTGGATCAAATCCGAAAATTTAAAATTTCTAGACTTATATTCGCCATTTACATCCTCAAAAACGATTTAGTCCCACCGTTGAACAAAATCGAAAAATGTAAAATTTTTAGTTCGCTATCTTGGGTTTGTCATACTGAATCCTGAAAAAATACTTTTAAATTCATAATTAATACCTTCAAGAACCCCCTATAATAGTTTTGGTAGAAAATCGAAGAATGAAAAATTTTTAGGACACCAAAAATGATTTCAGATTCGTTAGGTGTGACCCCGAAAACTCCCCCGTACCAATTTTGAAGAAAATAGGACAAAATTGATTTTTTCGTTCGCCATGTTGGATCTGCCATATTGAGTTTTTTAAAAATAATTTTAGATTAGTTATGTACGACCCTGAAAACTCCCTCATACCAATTTTGGAGAAAATCGGACAGAATTGATATTTTTGAACGCCATATTGGATCCGCCATATTGAATTTCTTAAAAATATTTTGGATCCATTATGTGCGACCCCGAAAACTCCCCCACACCAATTTTGGAGAAAATCAGACAAAATTAAATGTTTTTGTCCGCCATATTGGATCCGCCATATTGAATTTTTGAAAAATAATTTCGAATTCGTTATATACGACCCCGAAAATTCCACCATACCAATTTTGGAGAAAATCAGACAAAATTAAATGTTTTTGTCCACCATATTGTCAGTGCCATCTTGGATTTTACTGCACCAATTTCGTCCAAAAAAATATGAGACCACCACGGAAACTTTCTTAATATAAAGTAAAAAAATTTATTCAAATCGGTGCCGCCATTCCGGAGTAATCGGTGTACATACATAAAAAAACATACATATCGACGAATTGAGAACATCCTTCTTTTAGAAGTCGCTTAAAAACTGGAGATTTTCGACATAAATCGGTTTTTATGAAAAACATTGAAAGGTTACTAATGCTTAACACAAACAGGTAAAAATAAAACACGCAGGGTACGCTGATGCGCTTTAATTTGTCTGAGAAGCTCTGTCTAACTTTTCGAAGGCAAGAATCTGTTATGCTGACGTTGTCAAACTCTGGAATCTTTCAAAAGGTTGATTGGTGCTCAATTAATTTTCGATGTTAATAAAATGCAGAAATAGTATATTTCCTATTCTTCCAATATTTTCCCGTTGCACTGCAAACAATATTACGTCATCATTACAGACTTCGTTAGAATGCTGTACTATTCTCACTAGTAGTTCTTCTCTAGTATTTACTGGTGTTGAATAAACTAGTTCTTTTAGATATCTACAGAAGTAAAAATCTAATGGATTTAGATCTGGAGATCTTGGTGGCCATAAAACAGGCCCACCTCGACATATCCATCGAGGGCCAAAAACGTGTGTTAAGTGTTGACGTACTATACGGTTAAAATGAGGTAGAGTATTATCATGCATGTACCACATTTGCATTCTTCTATCAACAGGTACGTCTTCCAATAAATTATTTAAATTTTGTTGCAAAAATTGCATAGAAATCTCATCATTGAGTCTTCTTTCCACAACCAATGGACTTTTAAGGTTATATTCGATGATATCAGCCCACATATTTGCAATAAACCTTTGTTGGTGTTTGTTTTGAATTATAGCATGCGGGTTTTCATCAGTATAAAAATGTAAATGATGTGAGTTTATTATGCCATCTCTTGTAAAATCGGCCTCATCGGTAAACACAATAAGGTTAGAAAAATTTAGATTAAGGTTATGTTGCTGTATAAACCACTTGGAGTTTTGAAGTCTTGCAGAATAATTATCCAGAGACATAGCGTGTACTTTTTCAACACGGTGCGGGTGAAGTAACTATTCTGTTAGAATTTCATGTGCAATCCATATTGTAACATTGTTTTGTATCACGAGCTTTCTTATGCTGTTTGAAGGGTTGTCAGCAATATCTTGCAAAATTTGTGGTGAAGGCCTAGTGCTCTTCTGGAAGGGTCCTCAGCGCCACGCTACCGCAAAAATTACCCTGAATAAAACATGTAAGAAATTAATTCGTTCACTCTAGTAATTCTTTTCTAATCATCTTTTACTTGTTTCTCTTAGGCTTCAGTCAACCCTTTGAAAGATTTTTGATCTTTGCAATGTTCGAGCTGGAAATCCTTCAACTGAAAGTCTTCTTACTTTCGAAGAATTTTACAGCGCTTCACCATAAATTAAATGCATATTAGCATACACTACGTAAAAATATTCTCCCATTTCTTAAAATTATTTTTACTTGAAGGTCGTTTTGACAAGTTTCATCAATAGTAATTCATTATGTAGGTATTAACAATAGCAACCTGATTTTTACCTGTTTGTGTTTAGCATTAGTAACTTTTGAGTGTTTCGCATAACAACCGATTTATTTCGAAAATCGCCAGTTTTATCGAAATAAATTGAGAGTAGCTTTTTGGAAGTAGATTGACCAAAGTATTTAAAAAATCAGTTTTTTGCTTTGTAAAATAACACCTGTCAAAAATTAGGACCAACGAGTGTATTGTTTAATGATTTTTTATGGCCTCTATAAAATGTTAAAATTTCATTAAATTATACAAGTCGGTTCAAAACTTAGAGCCGATAAGGTAAATCGCTGGGTACCCCTTTAGGGCTCTGTACCTCCGTTAAGAGACGTTTTAGGAATTTTTTTCTTTGACATAGTAGGGTTATTTTGACCTCCCCTATATGATCCCGAGAAATTAGGAGGATCTTACCGGATACCCTGTATTTGATAAGTTTTGTAATTTTGTTTAGATTTATACATATTCAGAACTAGCAAAATTTATTTAGGTCAGTTAGACATAGAACACATGAAGGTAAACTTAAAAGTCGAGACTCTGAGGGAATAACCAATTTTTGTAATTTAGTGATATTTAATAAATTATAAATATACTTTTGTTTATCTTATAATTTAGACTATACCATGCTGTACTCAGAATATGTTTGTAAAATACAATCGGTTTCTCATAATCATGGTTTAGTCTAATTTTGCAATTTTTTTTATTCTACTACCTGCAAATGAAAGATATTTGTAAATTATAAATATTAGAAGGACAAATAAAAATTTTTGTAAATGTATTTGTTGTAAGGTTGTAGGAAATTTTATATGGACAATTAATTTTCGGAAAAACATGGAATAAAAAATAATGAAACATAACATTAATTTGCAGTCAAGCATCATAGAAGTACAGGAATAAGCCCAGTGAAGTCCTAGTATGATTTTCAACCCTTAAAATTCACAAAAAGTTATACTTGACCTCTTAAAATAATACTCCACTAGATCTAATAAACAAAAAAAACCAAATTAATTTTTTATTAATTCCTTTTATATATCAAATTTGGGGACGTCACTTGCCCATAATAATTGACATTGTATATATTTAATTAAAACTATAATAAAAAAAATTTCAGGTTTTTAAAATTAATCGTTTGAAAATTAGAAGGTAGGGAGCATTTAATAAGCCATATTGGAGACTCGTGTTTGGTAAATAAAGTAACCAAATAAAAAAGAATTGTTTTTCATGCCAGTTTTTCAGTCAACTTAGGCCTGTTTTTGCGTTAACGAAAAGCATCTGCCTGCAAGAGACTTAAAACTGATAAAATTGTAAGGCTGTGACAGACGGGCAGATTATAAGGGTTCCTAACTAGCCGCGAAACCCTACAAAACCCTCTAAAGCCATAATAGACCTATAAAATGATATACCACTGGACTGGTATAGAGAAAACGTGACTTTCGATGCGAGAGAGAAAGAAGTGGTAAGGAGAACGACCTGTCTCTCTCTAATAATGTTCATAAAAAGTATGAAGGGTACAGAAATAAGAGGGGCTCATCAACATTTTTTGTATTTTTAAACTAATAGTGCTATTGTGTAATATATATTATGGCCAATAATTTGGTCTAATCGATAAGAATATAAAAGGATCTCATCGCGAATTATTTTCATTAAAATGAAATCCACACACGTATAAAAGAGGTTGATTGTAACTCAAACTAGCTAGCACTGCGTGACAAACCACCATAAAAGGTTCACGTTGCTCGCGAACAGAGAAAGAACGCGCCCATTGCCGACCATTAATTCTTAAGTCGCTCAGTCATTCTTACGCGTTCTTTGGAAGAGGTTAAGTTTTGTGCGGAAATATTAGTTTCTGTGAATTTATTCACACGAAAATTGCGCTGTAATTTCCAAAATGGATGAAGATAGTAGTGAAGTAAGCGAGGAATTGTTTATCACTAAAAATACAAGAAGAAAAAGGCACATGGGTGCATGGCAGAAGTTGCGAAGGAAATAAAATTGTCGAATCATGAATCGGGACCATCCTGTTGTTGTAGGATGCAGTGTTGCCAAAAAATCACAAAAGAGGCATTGGAAAAAATTTGAATCTGTTGGATTCTCATGATGCTCAGAACAGTTATTTGAACGGTCTTATATCAGTATTGCCAGTGAAAAGGATTTAAAAAAATGATAGTGCACATCACAATGATGCTGCATACAAGCACAGAGTACTCGCTATGATGGAGTCCACGATGGATCCCGGTGTGCAAGAAGGCATTCATGTCAACTCACGAGATATCGAAGAAGATTCAATACTTAGTATCTAACCTCAAGAAAATAGGATTCGCTCCCACGGATAAAAGAAGGAAACCCGGAAAGCACTTAAAGCTAGATCAAGAAATTAAAAGTCAAATTCATGAACACATTAGTTCATTCAAAAGTATGTTGCTATACATAAAATTTTATTTTGTGATTACTCATTGTTTCCTTTTTCAGGACGTTTCAGCTATAATCTTCATGATTCTGCAAAGGTGTACCTTTGAGGAGAATTAAATGTAAAAAAATGCATGCTATGTTTCCAAAAGGAAATATCTCCGTGTCCTACAAAATTTGAAGGATTATATTCTGCAAGGATTTCAATATTTGTTTTGGCTATCCGCGCACAGACACCTGTAGTATTTATGATGAATTCACGACGAAAGGTAGATCTTTAGAAAGTAAAGAAAACGGTCCAAATGATTCCATTCGCATAGCATCACTAGATCGTAACATTCTTAAATTGCTCGAACTGAAAGCATCCACCTTTTAAAGAGGAAACGAATTGCTCGGTTTCATAGTAGGAATGCAAGTAAAGCTGTTTGCCTAGATTATGGAAAAAATCTTCCAATACCTAATATTCGAACTAATGAGGCAGATTACAAACGAAAGCTTTCTGAATATGTATGCAATGTCCAAGTGTTCCTCAAGGACCATTTTTTCTTTTACCCAGATATCGAGGGAAAGAAAGGTAGTGACAACGTTTGCTTTTTACTTCGTCTACAAATTAAAGAGGGATGGCACAAAACAGAATAAGAACTTTACGATGTTAAAGTTCTTGCATTATTTGGTGCACGTGGAGAAAAAAGTGAATTCTCTAAAGATCACATTTCCTACAAGAGGTCACTCATACCTAGAGTGTGATAAAGATATGGAATTAATAAAACTACCACAAGGACTGGCTGCAAATATTCAAAGATACTCGCCAAAAGCCAATTCCTTTCGAACTTCTGATAGTTGATTTCTCGTTTTTCCGAAGCTGGACGACCCATTTTAAACGATCTATGCCAAGAAATTGATATTTTTCGCACGTTTGTAAAGGAATTAAAAATAATGAAATCGGACACCAAGATTTTATTTCGTTCAACTTACGATGGAATATGGGAAAAAGTTTCGATGGTCGGAAGAAACCAACGTTACTATGTAAGAGAAAGAATTCATTCTGCCAGGACTTGCGTATAAACATGTCTTGCCGATTTCTGTGGAAAAATTCGAAAAGCTGCAAGTTTTGCAAAAGTTTGGTTCGTTGGAAGCTGCGGAGTACTTTAGCAATATTAAACATTTATAGTCTAAGTATTTCGTAGCTTGTCTAAGGACTAAAGAAAATCATTTACTTATTTTAAAGACCTTATTTCATATGTTTCTGTTTATTTTCACCGGAGACTAAAACTTATTTTGGCACCAATGATCCCCTTCCTTATACAACAAACAAACAAAAAAGTATCCACTGAAAGGAGTAGCAATGTGTTCTTTATGTCGCTGAATGTTTCGGATTCTCGATGGAAAATGCTTTTATTATTTCCCAGGGGAGTGCCATATGTAAAATATTAAAATATCACATTCAGTACAAGTGTAGTTATAAATATAATATTAAAAACAAAATAGCATTATATTTTTTAAGCCAATTAAAGGAATTACTACTTAATTTTGTATTTTCTCAAAACTTAAAAAATGTTGATGAGCCCCTTTTGTTCCTGTACCTTTCATATATTAAGATTTAAAAGGTTGAAAGAAAGCAAGCTTATATCATAAAAAGAGGTTATTTGTAAAATAGAGCATTATAAATTAATTATTTTAACTACCACAATGGTAATATTCTAATATTGGCTTGATAGAAAATAATATTTACACATCACGTCTCTACTTGTCTGAATAAGGAACATCTATATATTCATGTCAATTTAGATTCGAAAGTTTGTAAGCAAACATTAAGTATGCATACAAATTTGAAAATATCAAAACTTCAGAAACTTTTTGCAGAAAAAATGAAAAGACGCCAATATTTTAGTTGAGAATCAAAGTTTTAAGTTTTCTTAAAAGTTTTAGTAATGAAATATCGGGATACATAATTTATTTCTTATTTGTTAATTTTATATTGTTTAACTAAAGAATATACTTGTCTTGCCTATCTATAGAATTTGAAAAATAATATTAGCACGATACTATGTTAAGTCCACTCATAAATTATTACGCGATATCTTCAAAAATTGATAATTTTGATTGTTTGTAGTAAGGCCCACAAATGTATTTAGGTGTATACTAAGTACCATAACATATGAGGTATTCTACGCAAAACAGCAGGTTTTAGGAACAAAGAATAAACTTATGAGGGAATACAGCGTCTCCAATATGTCAATTTGGAAAGGTTGTTGTTTAATAAACTAACCCAATAGCGATTTGGGATTGTTTGAACAGGTACTATCATTAGGTGGAATAAAATATGTGAATAATATAAAACATGTAAAATAATAATTTCCTTACCAATTTTCGTATACGAAGAATTTGACTTTTTATGTTTATCTCATCTACCATAGAAAACCTAAAAACATGATGCATGCACCTTAGATATTTCATTAATCTTTATTTTATTCTTTATGGAAACAAAAAATCTCTTCATCTTTTGAACCAAGTTTCGTCAACTCCAAAAAACACATATGTAAAACAAAAGAGTTTATATATATTTCTTCATACCCGCAAAGCCAGCTATTTTTATCATACATATTCAGGGTGTCTTACAATGGTCGTCCATTAGAATATCTCGGCAAGTAATGCGATTTGAATCTCGCAAATTTGTATAATCGGGTTTTCGGTGATGATCTCTTTAGATGAAGTAAGAACGATTTTGTGTCGGCTAGAATTGAATATCGTTTCAAAAATAAAATAGTGAAACTCACAAGTCCGGTCGTGGCTTCAGATAATATTGGGCTCGATAATGAATTGTCGGAAAATGACATTTTAGATACAGGAAAGAGGAAAAATAATAAATTTTTGGCTCTATCGAAAACTGTAAAGTAAAAGGCAGTCTTTGGTTAATTTTTGATCTCTAAATGCGAAAATGATGGTTAAAACTTCCCAACACGTAACATTTTCGAATTATGATTTTTTCAGCAAAAATGAATCACATTATTTTAAAAAGTAATTTGTAAGATACCGGAGCGCGACGTTGCCAGATTTGCGTTTTCCATAAGTTAGGAAAATTGTGCACAATCGGGCAACACCACGTAGGGGTGTCTAGGAATGTCAAATTAACAACGAAATCTCAATCTCCTAGGGCTTAAAATAACGGAAATAACCATTTAAACCCATATAATTCCAAATTTCACTTTGCCCCGTAGCCGAATCTACTTATAGATGGCCCCTGTATGCGAGAAGTACGCCGTCACTTTTTGAACTTCTGATACCCGATGTTTCAAGAAAATACCAGAAGTACGAAACTGCTATAAAAGCAGCTGGCCGGCAGTTGTGTCATCAGTATTGGTTTAGCACGAGTAGTGGTCAGTATTAGATATAGAAACGAAGTGCCCGAACAAACTAATAGTAAGAGCCATGGATTAGTATTATATTTGTGTTGAATAAAGTGAGTTGACGCCTGCAAACGTAGTATCACATCTTTGAGCCGATATACGTGAGAGTACCAAAATGTCCGAAATGCAGAATCGTTGCTGTGTTAACCCCGCGAATAGTCTTTGCTATATATGTGGTCAATTTACCATATATCGCAGAAAAGGACAATTTATAAAATTACCAAAGCAGCTTATCATCAGTATTTTGGATGTCTTGTTGGCGATCAAATTCGAGACTGGGCTCCTCACATATGTTGCCAAACCTGTGCGGCAAATCTAAGTAACTGGTTAAATAGCAAACGCTCTTCTATGGCTTTTGCAGTTCCAACGATTTGGCGAGAACCAACAAATGATTTTAACGACTGTTACTTTTGCATGATAAAAGTGTCTGGTTTTCCAAAAAAGAACAAACATAATATTGAATATTCGGATATTCCCTCAGCAATAAAACCAGATCTTCATGGAGCACGTTTACGAGTTCCAGCGTCGTCGTCCCCCCCCCCCCCCCCCCGCAAAATGGGAGGAAGATTTAGAAATGTATGATGCCAAGACAGAACTCGATAATGTATTAGAAAAGAACGATTCTTATTTTCCCGAAAGTAAAGGAAAACCACCCCATTTAATAGAACAACCTGAATTAAATGATTTAGATGGGACCTTCACTTATCCAAAGAGCATGCTGAAGTATTAAGGTCTAGATTACAATAATTGAATTTACTTGCCACTGGAAACAAAGCTAAAATATTTAGGAACCGTAACCAGGAGCTGTCCTCGTTTTTTACTCTGAAGGATAAAATGTTTGTTTGTGTTAATCCAAATAGTCTTATGGAGAAACTAGGATCTGCACATAATAATATCAAAAAACCCTCTATTCCTCTTGCACATACAGTTGACATGAAGGAAACATACGAAATGTCACTTATTCTAAATGCAATAAGCTATAATACGTATAAGTGGAAAATAGGTGGTGACCTAAAAGTCATAAGATTATTATTTTTGCTTCAAGGTGGATTTTCGTAGTATTGCTGTTTTCCTTGTCTTTGGTACAGTAGAATAACATAAAGCCATTACCAAGTAAAAGAATGGCTTCCAAGAGATCAATATATTTCAGGTAAAGCTAACGTAAATAATATACCTCTTGTGGATCCCAAAGAGGTATTGTTACCTCCATTGCACATTAAACTGCGATTGATTAAATTTTCGTTAAAACATTAGGCAAAGAAGGAGGTGCGTTTGAATAATCTAAATAAATTTTTCCTAAACTAAGTGATGTTAAGCTTAACGAAGGAATATTTGTTGGACCATAAATTAGAAAAATACTAAGTGGTCAACAATTTGATCAAAAATTAAGTGATGTTGAATTAGCTGCGTGGAGTTCTCTTAAAACAAATATTTCGAAATTTTTAGGAAACAAGAAAGGAAGAAACTGAGAAAAACTTGTAGAAGAACTATTTAAAAGCTTCTGCTAAATAGGCTGGCGCATGTTTCTTAAAATACACGTCCTGTATTCCCATTTAAATTTTTTCTCAGAAAATTTGGGTGCGGTTGCGACGAGCAAGGAGAAAGGTTCCACCAAGACAAATTGACAATTGAGCAATGCTACCAAGACAGATAGTGGGAGATTATTGTTAATTATGTAAAAAAAGACTAACTATAAATATATTTTCGTGTGTATTTTTGTAAATGAATCCTGTTAGCCTTAAAATATATTGTTTTGTTCGTATTAAATAAAAAAAACTAATGTTTTCTCAACCGGTAACAAGCGTATCCTTTATTTTTTTTCTTTTAAACAATTATTGCTTTGATATTCCAGAAGTTAAGAATGTTTCACATACTTGAAAAAATAACTTTCCAAAAATCACCTTGGCTTTGTTGGGATTGTTAAGATGAATAAATGCTTTTCATACACAACTCGGTGTTTTTCTAATATATCAAGTTACATTGGAAAAAATGGACGAATGGCTGTAATATTTGGGAAACACATTAATTACATAAAGAAAAAATTTGCTGCTAAAAGTATCCATGTTTCTGAATAAATTGTCAGATTATGCCTTTACAGAATTAACTGTTAGGCATTTTATGTATGGTTAAGTTTAGTGATTATGGTCGGAAGTCTGACAAGTTTTATGTATAATCCTTTCCAAGTCGACAAATTCCTTGAAAGAAATTGTATATTAAACTACATTAACGATTAAGAGAGAATGGTACTTTTATGCTAAATAGAAATAGTTGTAGGGGAACCGTACTGGTCAAACCCCACAAGCAGAAGGAAGAGTTCTAGAATGTACAACCAATCCATGTACAAGAACGAAAAAAATTGATTTACAAGAGGGTATTTCTAAGAGTTCTACATGGGAAATTTTAAATGAATAACTTTTTCGTCCTTTCCAGTCACAAAAAGTTAAGGTGCTTCAAGATATACTTCCCAGAGTTCAGTTTTGTGAATGGATGCAGTGAAAATGCTTCAAGACCGATTTTATGTGATTCTATTACAACAGTAAATTTTCATAATAATCATCTGTGATTAGACGAAAATACCCGCTCGAAGCTTGATATTAGAACTAATTTTCAATTAATATTCTGGAAGCTTAAATAATAGGCTGGCATATAATACTTTAACATTTAGAATGGCCTGCATATTTTAGAGTTTCTGGAATATATATATATATATATATATATATATATATATATATATATATATATATATATATATATATATATAATATCAGGGGCGGATCCAGCATCACTCTTTGGGGGGGGCGGTGATATCACAAAAGTACGCGAAAGCAAGTTGCCAACGGGGGGGGGGGGGGGGGGGAGACATCAGCAACATTCCCATTTCTAGTGTTAAAGACAGGGTCGGGTTTATTTTTTTGAATTTGAAGCTCTTGGAGAAAGGGGGGGGGCGATCACATGAAAAACAAGTTGCCGACAGGGGGAGAAGATGCGAGCAGCATACCATTCCTAGTATAAGAGGCAGAATCGGGTATATTTCCTGAATTCAAAGTTCTTTGGGGGGGGGGAGGGGGCTATCGAAAGAAAAACAAGTTGTCAACGGGTGAGGGGAGTGCCAGCAGCATACACATTCCTAATATAAAATGCAGAATCGGTTCTATTTTCCTGAACTCAAAGCTCTTGAGAAGGGAAGAGGCGATCGCAAGCATACACATTCCTATACCCTATTCAAGAACTAGAGAGAGTAATAAAACTGTTACCGAAACCTCCAACGTACCTGCTCCAGTGCCGCAGGTAACTGAGGACTGCCGTAAATATAATTATATTTAATTATATTTAAATATTATAAGCTTTTATAAATTTACTGCAATAATAAAATTTCTGATAGATCAATCTAATTTCTGTCAATGAGCAAAGTACACCTCACAGTGTATCCTTAGTGATTTATATTGTTTGTGCTTGTTTTCATATATTATTTGAGATTAATGAGATACCCAAAAAATATATCTTCCACATCTATATTTATTCCACAATCGTTAAACTAGGGCATTTTTACCTCAACGAAAAACTTATTACGATGAATGTTTATGCTGTCATAAAATATCAATATCTAGATAATAATGTTAAAAGCTCTGTTGAGATGTGTTCCAACATGGCAGGAGTTGGAAAATCTACTATGTCCGGAAGGAGAAAAAAACGATTGGAATTGTTACTACTCCCAAGCTAGATTCGACCACAGGCAGACGAAAAACCTCGTTGGAAGAAGAGATGTAAACTGCAATAAAAAGAGTTGTTCAAACAATTTATTATGAGAAGCAGATCCCAATCGTCGACAAAATTCTAACTAAAATCAATGAGGATCGGGATTTAACTCAAATTAAAAGAACTGAGCTCTGGAAATTGTTCAGAGAACTTAATTTTTGCTGGAAAAAACCAGATAGGAAATCTGTTTTTATAAATCGTCCGGAAAATGTCCGTTGAAGAAAGAAATATCTCTTTCAAGTAAAAGGTAGAGTTGCTAGAAATAACACAATTAAAAAAATTAGTAATTTAACTGAACTTTTGAAATATTTTTTTGAGTAAAGTTACTGCAGAAAATTGGGAAAAGTCCATATAATAAAAGAATTATAATTAATTTGAGCGAAGATAGTTTCACCGACTTTGATTATGAATTAGATACGTACTGTTTACCAGCGTAAACACACTTTATTATTTAAATTGTGTGTAACATATAAAAATTAATTACATTTGAAACAATTTTTAATGTTTAATTTTAATTCTGCAGATGGTTTAAGAAGTAAATAATCTGAAACGTCAAATATCCTAAAAATGTTTTTAACTAATAATAAAATGACCGACAGCCCCCAAAAAAAAAGTAATATTATATGGACAAATTTATTTTTTTATATATGTTTAACTTCTTGTATTTTTGACAATTGGTATTTTGTAAGTATTTAAATTATAACTTAGAATTTTTCGAGTGAAAAACACTATATTTTAGTCTGAAAGTGCCTAAAACCATTTCTACGCCAAAATTAAAAATAATAAAAATATAGTTTGTGATTTGTGTTAAATATGTCAAAATTATCTATATTTTATTTTCCAATGTATGTGAAATATTAAGAAATCATAAGAAATAAAATATTATTATAAAAACTTTTTATTTTTAGTTTATTACCGAAATAATATTTTATGCCAACCTCCTTCCGACGCCTATGACAAGGATTAAAATCCTTTTTAACACTTCGCACATTCAAATATCTATTGTTATCCAACCCAAATAGTCCATTATTACAGACCGGTATTT
This sequence comes from Diaprepes abbreviatus, assembly GCA_034092305.1. Lineage (NCBI taxonomy): Eukaryota > Metazoa > Arthropoda > Insecta > Coleoptera > Curculionidae > Diaprepes > Diaprepes abbreviatus. The sequence continues at coordinate 166,267 of JASJET010000334.1, read as the reverse complement.
TTAATTATAAAATTTCTAACCCATTCCTATGAAAAATATATGTTCTAACAAATTTTGCCATAGACATCGGACTAAAGAACACAGGTAGTTAGCGAAAAAAAAAATGGTTAAAAAATGATTTATTACTCTCTCTAATTCTTGAATAAACTAAAGTATAAGAGGCAAAACCGGGTCTATTTTCCTGAACTCAAGGCTCTTGGGGGGGGCGATCGCCCCCACCGCCCCCCCCTTGGATCCGCGCCTGTATAATATAAGCTTGCTTAAAGGCATGCTTTACGGTCAAACTGGAAACATTCTTTATTCCTGATGAAGTTCGGCTTTATTTAAGTGTTTGGTTCGAGAGCACTTAAATTGAACGTATCCAGAATTTGTCTCCCAGTTTACCGGATCTAAATTTCCTAGACTACGTTTTTTTGGGGTTATTTAAAGTCGCTAGTTTATTCAGTACCTATCAAAAATGTACAATAAATAGAACAACGTGTCATGCATTGTTGCCAAGAAATTCGTAAAACAAGGAATTTTTGAGAGAATAAGAATTCCTCTAGCTGCCTGTATTGAGATATGTAGAAATCTGTTTCAGTATATGTTATAATTCTTTTTTGCTAAGGCGCTTATTTTTCTCTTTATTTCTATTTTTTTTTTCAACCAACATTTAACTTTAGTGATTAAATCGGAAAAGCAAAATATCATATACATTTATTATTGGCGTTTTTCCCTTTTTGAACTTTTTGATTTGTTTTACATTTAAAGCTAATGAAAAATCAAAAAAAAAATTCAAATTTTTCCTGTAATCAATAAATCGAACATTCTGGTGTGTTTTTTATTAGACCTTAAAAACAAAAAATTTAAAAAAAATGTTCTGTCCAGAGCTCTAAAATAAAAGCGATAATTGTGCTTCTTATTATTTTGACATTAACCATGTTATTGATATGTTTTCGCTTAAAATTTGTAGTTGTCATAAGCCTATTTTGATGTTTAGTTTAAAGACAAATAAATCAGAATTTATGTATTGACTTAATTAATGCGTATTTTCTCCTAAAGCACTTGTGTAGTGATTTCTTACAATTATATATTTTTTCTGTGAATACTTTTGCATAATCATAATTTTTAGATAAAATTTTAAAAAAGTGTCATGGCGCGTTTGAGAACTTAAGCATTTTTTTTTCTTTTTTCCATATGTAAAATCTCCTTTCATAGTATAAGAATGGAATTTACGAGCACCATGTACATTTTTAATAACAATTTTCCAAAGCGATCGGCCCATAAAAAAATATATACTATATTAGTTTAAAGTGTAATTTTTCTTTCCTACTTTACCTCCAAATTCCCTTATAAGAATTAAAAATATGATTTATGACAAAGAAGTATTTTCCTTACACGTACTAAGAAGCTTACCAAAAAACTGAAAAAGTGGCAACAGACTCCTAAAAATAAAATTTTCCGATTCCAAGTTGAAATATTAACTTGTGATAATGATCTAAGCCTTAATATTACTTAAGTGTTTATTTCTAGTTGAACTTGAAAGCAATAAATTTTTTTGGTTGAGGATTTATCAGCAGTCGCTTTCTTATTTGGTCCATTATTTGATAATGATTTACTCAACACATTTTCAAAAGCATCCCTAATGAAGAAAATTGTTTATTTTAGAAGAGCATATTGTAGAGCGTAAGTTAAACCGTAATTATCTTGAACACATCAAATTATATCGAATGTTTGCATTGGATATTAGAAAAGTGATGCATTAAAAGGGTCTGCTGCTTTCATTTCTTCGGGCTATATATTCTTCTTTCAAAATATATTTTTTTATAAATTGCTGATTGAAATTAAAATTTAATATTGACCCTTAAATAATTTCTGGTCCTTTAACATTGCTTATTTTAACAGTGAATTATTTTATAGAGCCAAAAAAAATTAAAAGAAGCAATTTTTTTTGCAGTTTTTTATAGCAAAATGTTAAATGTTTCCAAAATATCAAAAAAATAGCATACACTGTTAAAAATAACCTCAAATTTAATGTATGTTCCTAAATCAAATTTAATGATTTTATACCTTAAATCGTGAATAATTTACATGTACTGTGAAACTAAAGCATTGTACATAAAATTTAATTGAATGTTGCCTTAAATTTCAATAAAATAATTGAAAACATATCAAATTTAATGTATAATTACATTAGATTTAAAGTAAAAATTATTAAAGTTAATGCATTATTATTAAATGCAGTTAATAAACGGTTTATGAAGTTTGCTACCAGCACTTAACAACATTAAAATTAATGTGAAGTTTTTTTTACAAAGCAGTTCATACACGGTTTAAGGTATAAAAATCATTAAATTTGATTAAGGAATGGGCATTAAATTTAAGGTTATTTTTAACAGTGTGACTAACGACGCCTTTTAGATTTTTATTGTTTTCAGGGAATATATCTATAATTGGAATTTTTCTGCACTGTGGCACAGCAGAGAGTAAAAACCTCCAAATATATGGTTAACGCTATCGACTGATAAAATAGAAAAAAATAAATAAATAATAAACATTTTCTGTGATTGTCAGCATTCAATTTATTATAAAAAAAAAACCGTCCCTATAACCTATCAAAAGTTTAAACTTCACACTTTATACTTGATGCTGATTTTACTATTTCCATAAAATCCTGTAGCATTCAGAAAAGATTTTCTAGTGTTTGTTTGAAGGTCATAGACAATGATGTTTCTTGCGAAGTAGTAGATATCTGTTGGACTTCCATTGTCTTTATTTTTGTTGAATATCACAACGTTTCGGCTAGTAGTTATCTCTAGCCGTTTTCAAGTGAAACTAAATAAATCCCTTAGTTATATGATTATTTATACTAAAATAAATGCAGTAGAGTATGACTGAGATGGGTGCAGTCATGCCTGCTATGGCAAAATCATATTATTTTTTTTTATGCTGCATTTAGTTTTAGTTTACAATTACTGAGAAGTGATTTCCACACTTCTCTTATATCTAAAGATGGTTTACTAAAACAACTCGGGTTCTGATGTATAACCGCGGCTTCTTTGAATTTCCGTTTTCTCCAATGTTGTTCTCGGTGTAGTATTTTAGCTTCAGACCATTTTGTATGGTGTTCATGAGTCCAGGCATGATTGGCGGCACCAGATTTTTCTGTTTCTCCTCGAGATGTGCATTTTTGGTAAGAAAGAAGTAGAAAATAAATTATCATTCTTAGATGTCTTGGTTGAAAGATATGCCAGACAAATCCGAACTTCGGTTTACAGAAAAGCCACGCACACAGGACAATACCTTAATTATTCATCTAATTACTCCAACAATACCAAAAACAAGGAATTATAAGAAATCTTCTATATAGAGCCTTAACTCTCTGCAACTCCAACGAGAACTTGATGAAAGAGATAGATTATACTAAAAATGATCTGACAGCCAATGGATACCCAGTATATCTAGTGGATACATTTCTTGAACAACGCAGAAATAGGACAATATCGACAACGAATGAAGAACGAAAACCAGTATTGAACATCCCCTATGTTAAAGGCATTTCAGAAGAAGTTAGAAGGATAGGAAAACGATATAAAATCAACGTTGTTTTCAATTCAAATAACTTTCTGAGAAGTCGGCTCACTAGGGTCAAACCAACAACTCAAAGAGATCAGAAGAACTGTGTATATCAGATACCATGTGAATGTGGCAATTCCTACATTGGCGAAACAAAGAGACCTCTTGACGTAAGGATCAAAGAACACCAATGATGCACATCTCGAGGAGAAACAGAAAAATCTGGTGCCGCCAATCATGCCTGGACTCATCGACACCATACAAAATGGTCTGAAGCTAAAATACTACACCAAGAACAACATTGGAGAAAACGGAAATTCAAAGAAGCCGCGATTATACATCAGAACCCGAGTTGTTTTAGTAAACCATCTTTAGATATAAGAGAAGTGTGGAAACCACTTCTCAGTAATTGTAAACTAAAACTAAATGCAGCATAAAAAAAATAATATGATTTTGCAATAGCAGGCATGACTGCACCCATCTCAGTCATACTCTACTGCATTTATTTTAGTATAAATAGTCATATAACTAAGGGATTTATTTAGTTTCACTTGAAAACGGCTAGAGATAACTACTAGCCGAAACGTTGTGATATTCAACAAAAATAAAGACAATGGAAGTCCAACAGATATTTACTACTTCCCAAAAAAGATTTTCTAGTTGCAAGGTGAACAAAAGTAAATATTACTTATCATTCACTTATAGTACGATTTTTTTTTAAATATCTACAAAAATGCGAAAGAAAAACATATTTTTGATTTTTAAAATTATTATTTACCTATCTGTTTCATTTTTGCATTTGCATTTTGCATCAACCACGCAAGCTTATTAGCGGTAAAATAAAATATAATATTATGTCGAATAATATTACAAAAATAACAGTATATATTTTATGATAGAGATGGATATCTTCTAAAATTTGGTTCACTTCATCATTTCTGATTTAATAGCGGTGATGTGGTCATGTCGTATTGCTTGCTGTACTTTCTGTGTAATATTTCAGATATAATAGGAGTAGGTATTCAACTGTTTCTGTTTTATTACATGACAGACAAACTGGTGCTTGTAGTTTTTAAAATAAATACTGATAAGCCTAAAGGGTAAGTGCAATCTAAAGACCTGTGAAAATTACTTGATTTTTTTGTGAATTAGGGAGTTGCAAATTGTGTTTGACATTTTGCAGTATTTCTTTAAGTATATTTCTGTTTTGTTTCAATTTGGATTGCCATGTTTTAGAATAAACTCTTTAATAAGGTGTTTGAAGTAACCATGCGGTCTTTTTTCCATCGTTAAAATGTTGGAGTTTGAAGCTCCTTCTAAAGCTGCCGCATCAGCCTTTTCGTTTACTAATATACCTACATGTAATGGTACCCTGTTATGTAGCGTGTATAACTCTTCTTTGATTGTTTAATTCCAGTTAAAGCGCTTATTGAATCTGTTACTATCAACATCTCACTGACATTTTGTTTATTTACGAATTTTAGATCTTCTAAAATGGCAAAGCTCGGTTTTGGAAGCATCTGTGAAGATGAATTTATATTGTTTATGATTTAAGATTATTTCTTTTATTTATTTGGTAGCAGTATGTGGCTGCTGCTGTGCCTAGGAAATATAGCAGTGACGTGTCTATTTTAGGAACTGCTATTATTCAGGGGGGTTATGTGAGATGAGAAAAAGTGAAGAATTAAATTGTCTCACATTGGAGTTAGTACGGTTTAATCGTTCATTGAATGGTACTTTGCCTCAATAGTGGGATAGTTCTATGTTCTATTTTCCAAAAAGGGCTGATATATATGAAGGACTGTTGCAGTTTGCTGACATTTTAGCAGTATAAATCAGTATCAACTATTATTGTCGGAAATCTAATGTCTGTTCTCTGCAGATGATATGTAGGCTCTCTATCAGTCTTCATTTTAGGGCCCCAAATTATTTAAGACTAAATTTTGTAGAGTGCTTAATTTTCTGTAGATAATGTTAAAGGCTGTTCAATTACTGCGTAATGTGGCTCTGTATATTCAGAGCTGATGTGTTGTGTCACAGTCCTATGAGTGGTTAGATAAGGTCTTTAACAGATTAATTCTTGATTGGCATGATTTCAATAGATTTTTTATTTGGGCCTTTTAGCTAAGCTGACTGTCTAGAGTAACTTTCAAGAATTTATCAGTTTGGGCTTGTTTTTATTTATAGGTATTAATTGTTCATTTAAAGTTATGATTGAATTTTTCTTTTAAAATAATGAAGTTTGTCTTATCGGTAGAGAATGGGAATCCAGTTTGTTCTGACCATTTGTTGGTGCTTTTCAAATAGGTAACTAAATCGTCGATGAATAAGTTAAATTTTATAGATAATTTTATAGGTTATGCTATTGAATTTATTACCAATAAAAAAAAGAGAAACGCTTAGAATCAAATCCTGAGGAGCTAGAATTTTTGTTGTACGGTTGTTCAGAAAATATTTTGTATAGGCTAATATGTTTCCCTGAATAGATACTACTGCCATGGCGTTTAAAATTGAGTGTATCCATGTTGTATCGTAGACTTTACTGATATCGAAGAATATAGCGATGAGCTTTTGGTTATTTATAAAAATGTTCCTAATGTTTAACTCTAGCATGAGGATATTGTTCACTATCTACCTGTTTTTTCGGAAACCATTTTGTTGAGGTGATATAAGCTTGTTATTGAAGACACCAGACAAGTCTTTTATATAGAATTTTTTCCATAAGCTTGCACAGGTCAAAGCATTCAGTCTGTATGACGTATAGTCCCTCTTCGGCTTGGAAGGTTTTATGTAGGGGATTATAATCGCTTCTAACCCTATATTTGGAAACTGGAGCGTTATCCATATGCCGTTGAAAATGTCGATAAGAATAAGTTTTGCTGTAAATTGTAATTTTCTAATCAACCTAAGTGGAATATCATTTGGTGTGGGTGATATATCTTTAGAAGAATTTAGTGCTTTGTCGAATTCTATGACGGAAATTGTATCATTCACGTTTCTCAAATCAGTAATATTTTTTAACTGAACAAAATAATTTCTGTAGTTGCTGGCGCTCAAATTAATTTCATAGACTCAGCTAAGATTTCCGAAATTTCCGTTTTAATATATCTTAAAGTGCCATTATATGAAAGTGTATGGATATCATAAAATATTTAGACTACTTTTATTTTTCTAATTCTTTGTATTGGTGTTGATGTAGTAATACTAGTGACATATTATGTCAAGTTTCGTAATTACTTTTCTTCTTTAAATATCTAGCTTGTCCACAGAGCTTTTTAAAATTTAGGAGATTTTCATTGTTTCGGTGCTTCTTTAGTATCTTTAGAACATGTTTTCTATTTTTTATAACTGTTTTGATGTCCTGCAGGTAAGCGTTTACAAAAATATTTGATTTTTTTAATACAAGTTTTTGCTGGTATTTTAAATACACTAATAAGTTAATATTTGCTGGTGTTTATATCGTCTTGTAGTTAATATAACTTCAAACTGATATTATTTCGGTGTTGGAGCCAATCCGCATCATCTAGTTTGCATTTCTGTAATAGACTTGTATAAGGTAGATGATCTTTATTGCGAAAAAAGTTTATTGGTATATCAATATCGTACAAAATATCCGTTTGCAGGTTCAAAAAGGGGCCCAGAATGGGTCACATAAATATAGATTTAGGGCTGAGATAGTTCTAGCAAAGGTATTAAATCGGGTAGCAGACTCATTGTTTAGTAGAATAAGATCACTTACATTTATGATTTTTTTTCCTGTTCCATACTTGTCCATAGTTTGAGATCCCTATATTATGTTATAACTATTCGTATCGCCTACAATTATTCTTAGTGTGAAAATTTATTGAATAAGCATTTTCATGATGGTTAGGATGAGGATTATAAATATTGCAAATATTTATTCGCTTCCAAATTCGTATTCAGGAGAATCACATTAACTTCTATCTTATTTTTAATATATATAGCTATATCGCCACTGTCTTTATCTAAATTTTGTTGATTTTTAAAGAATTTTATTTTTAAGTGAACATGTGTTGCTATTTTTGAAGTGTGTTTCTTGAAACATTATTATTGTTGCTTGGATAGTATTCTTTTAGCAAAACTTAAGTCATATTCTAGAATACAAAGATATATCGCTCCGATTATTGGCATTATAAATAGTTCCTTTATGGATTCCCAGATGAACTATTTTTTCATCAGATTATCTAAGAACTGGCCATATGGAAACACCGCTAAAAAAATACAAATATTTTTGGTTCATCAATTTTAAATTTAATAATTCCAAATTCTCATTTTTTTCATCGGTTATTCCATATCCTGCTACTTTACGAGTACCTTAATTCAATAAAACATTAATTTGAATCAACCTTTAATGATCACGGAAATGACTACCAACTTGTGCTTGTTATATACCCAGTCATATCAGATTATAAAAAAATGTAATCTTGTATATTGTCTCTCTCTTATTTAAACTTAAAAATGTCTGGAAAATCAGTAAGGGTTATTTTTCGATATTCCAGTCATGACTTCATACATCGTTCCAATCCAGACATGTAATCCTATAAAATGTTATAAAACGATATGAAATATACCAACTTAATGTAACAGAAGAAGACAGGTCATTAGTTAACTCTTTTTAAAATGGATTTCGTGACATCTTAAACATACTTAATGGAATATGTCTGGATATTACAATCTTTGTACTAGAAAGACAAAATTATCAAAATTTAACGGAATTCGGCATATACGAAAATAAATATTTTCAGTATTTCCAGATAATACCTAAAATCAAATACTCTAACTTATTTAAAATAATCGGCAAAGTAAAGTTGTCTTCATTTAAAATAACACTAGTGCTCAATTAAGAACTCTAGATTTCATGTCAACGAAATTTACCTATGTAACGGGATGTATTAGGAAATTTTATACAAAAAAAAATCGACATAATTATTTTACTAACTTGCGTACCAGATTACCTATTTTCAACGTTTCATATTAAGCATAAAAGATGATAAAAAGTTTTCCTTTCCTTCAAATTTCAAAAACTGTAATGAAAGTGATGATACAGGGTATTAAAAATATTCAAAAATCTTGTTAAAACATACTGTTATTGGTCTTTTTTTTTTTCAAATTATAACCAAGTTTTTTTTCGGAATGAGAGTAATTTAATAAAAAAAATACTAGAATTAATTTTGTTTTTATTTTATTTTTAGCAACATTGTGAAATCTTAAAAATAAGTTTGACGTAAAAAATATTGTTCCTGAGATGTCAAACAATTCAATTTACTTCAACGACGTCTCTATCTAAACTGTCCACGAAAGCCGATCAAGACCCTTTATATACCATTTTTTGCGTTACCAGAAGATTTCCGATTCTTTTAGAAAGATTTTCATAGTATATGGATATATATGGAATCGGAAATCTTCTGGTAACGCCAAAAAGGATATATAAAGGGTCTTGATCGGCTTTCGTGGACAGTTTAGATAGAAACGTCGTTGAAGTGAATTGAATTGTTTGACATCTCAGGAACAATATTTTATACGTCAAACTTATATTATATATATATATATATATATATATATATATATATATATATATATATATATATATATATGTATATATATATATATATATATATATATATATATATATATATATATATATAAATATATATATATATATATATATATATATATATATATATATATATGATATAGGCATTCCATGTTAAAAATAAAATATTTTAAAAAATTCCAGACCTTCTTGCATAGACGTCTCGAGGAAATTAACAAAGATAAAATTAATTAAATAAATTATAAAATAAACCCAAAACTCTATAAACTACAAACACAAATTATTACTATAAAATGTATCATGCTCTAAAGTCCGTTACACTGCCTCTTCCAAATCTTGATCATCCCAATCAACCTTCGTAATCCTGATAATGGACCAATCTGTCAAGATGCATGACTTTCATCTTCGTTTTTCTGAATTAGGTACACCAGATCATTTAGTCGATTATTACATTGTACGGACGACTTTAGAAGCTTTGGTGAACGCCCTTTGGTTCTTTTCGGATTGTACAACCAAACTGTTGCACCAACCATTAATCCACCAATATTGGCTTGAGGTCATAGTGGATCTTCATTCTGTCACATTTTATTGGTAGTCATCGCTATATTTTTTCGAAGATGACCTATGGGATGTTCTTCTTTCATAGTCCCTTCTGCGGTCGCGGTCCCTCTCAACATACCTTCTCGAGGATGACCTATAGAACATTCTTCTTACGTAGTCCGTTTCGCGGTCACGGTTCCTCTCATCTAGTTTGCCACGGTCGCCGCGAGTACTCCTATCTCATCCGTAGCAGCCCTTTCTACCATCGCCTCCACAGCAGTAATTTCCAAACAATCTCGGTAAAAGTGACCATTGTATCTGCACTGGTAACAACGTATGATATTCGAATAATACCGGCGACCTTGACTCCTTGTTCTTGATCAGACATAAGTCACTCTACTGCAACAACCGTATATGTCAACTCTATCACAAGCCTTGATGGCAACTGCAGCAATCTTTTATCTATGTAAATAGCAAATCAAAAACAGTGAATGTTGTTACTTAACCAGACTTCTTTAAGTTCACCTTAAGGAGCAAAGACTTTCTCCAAGTAACTCCTTCGAACTCCGAACCTATATCAGTAATATGAAGCTGATAACTATCAGGATCACTGTTAGAAGCAGTATTGCTAGTACCGCAGCTTTGTGCATACCCCACTCGGCCACACTTCCAACAACGAATTCTAATTCTGAAGGTTGTGTGTTTTTGTTGTCATATATTTTTTTTAATTATTATTATCTTTAAAAATTCTTGCAACACCCTCACTAATTTCATGAAGATTTCCTCGTTGATTTTGTGATCTTCCTGGGAAACGTTGGTCTGTTTGGCTGTTTCAAACTGAAAGGCATAAGCAAGAGCCTCGAAAATTTTTTTCAGGCGGACCGTTCTTAAAATTTCACTTGTTTCTAAGTTACGTAAACCTTATATAAAACTATTTCCAGCAAATTCTTGCTTTCTCTATACCGGATATGTTGATTAAGATAAATTTATTAATTTCATTACATCCATCTCATATTCTTGAAGACTTTCATTGTATTTTTGTCTTTCTTGGAGTTGGGCCTTATAAACTTCTTGGGCTTTACCATAACGCATCTACAGAAAAGTGACAATGAGCTCGTAATCATTCCGTTTTCCTTCGGGAACATTACGTAGAATCTCCATCGCTTCACGTCGTAGTGCTAGAAAAAGAGTACAGGCCTTCTCCTGTAGACTCCAATTATTGCCAATACAAGCAGCTTCGAATTGATAGACATAGGTAAGCCAAGGTGACTTCATCACACTAGTTGCAGGGACACCATCTATCTTTTATACCAGTACTGGCTACCTTCTCTATTTGTAAATATAGTTGTTGCATCAAATGATCTATTCGCTTTATATCTTTTGAATTTTTTTAACGTATTCTTTCAGTTCTTGTTTCATATCTTCTTGACTGTTAATCTGTTGCTTTTCTTATTCTATGCGCTTCATATCTTCTTGATTTTTTTAATGTCTTCTTTCAGTTTTTGTTTCATATTTTCTTGGCTTGTCTTAAATTCTTGTTTCATGTCCTCCAGACTTGTTTTTAGTGCTTGTTTTATACTTTCTTGATTTTTCTTAATGTCTTCTTTCTATTTTTGTTTCATGTTTTCTTGACTTATTCTCAGTGTCATCAATTCTTTTTTATGCCATTATTGCTTGTCTTTAATTCTTGTTTCATATCTTCTTGGATTTTCTTTAATTCTTATTTTATACCGTCTTGATTTTTTGTTATATATTCTTTCAATTTTTGTTTCACCTCTTTTTGGCTTCTTTCATATCTTCTTGGCTTTTATTCATATCTACTTAGCTTGCTTACATGTTTTTTATCATCATCAGTATCTGATTTAAACCGGTTTGAAGAGGGTCTCCGAGTTTTGCTTTTTGTTTTCTAGTTCCCACTAACATACAATTTCAATTCACTTTTATCTAATTTTCTAACCTGAACTAACCTGTTCTGGATTTAATCCCACCTCTGACACCAATTTGTTTCGGGCGGCAGATCCGATACTCACTGAATTGTTTTTATAACCTTTCATTTATTCAACTGTGAAAATTTGTCAAACAATTCAATTTGCTTCAACGACGTCTTAAACTAAACTGTCCACGGAAGCCGGTCTGGACCCTTTATATGCCCTTTCTTCCGATACTAGAAGATTTCCGAATCTTCTTGAACGATTTTCATACTACATGGTGTAATAGGAATGATAAAAAGGAATAATCTGGCGGTTTCTAGACCTTCCGCCATAGGCGTTCCATGTTAAGAATAAAGAAATATATTTTTCTAAATGTTCCAGACCTTCTTCCATAGCCATCTCTTGAGGAAATTAAGGAAGGTAAAATTAATTAAATATATTACGAACCATGTTAGTGAATCCGGCTGTAAATGTTCATCTTTCAGTTCGATCATAAAAAAATTGGTTATAATTTCCATCAATGAATTTTAATTTAAATTAATTGTAAATAAAAAAATAAACATACGTCTAAAAAATTGCTAAAAAGTAATAAATTCCTATACACATCTTTAGGTGAGACTGAAATTTTTGATTTCGGTGCCAAACTAATACTTTACACAGTGTAATACACTAAAAAGATTGAGAAATATTTTATTTTCTCATCATAGTCTGCTATAGTAAATCCGCTATCTTGGATTTTAAAAGTTAGCATGACATTTAGATTCGTAACCTAGTCCCCAAAATCCTCCAATACTGATATTGAAAGAAATGGAGACATGTAAATTTTTTGGTCAGACTTATTTTATCTTATATATTGAGTGTGAAGAAATTAATCCAAGATCCGTAATATATGCTCCAAAAACCCCGCTATATAATTTTCTACAAAAACGGAAAAATGTTAAATTTATAGTTCCCCATATTGTATCTGCCATATTAAACTGTAAATAATTAACTATAGATTCGTAACTTATGATTCCGCAAATTACCATATAACGTAAAATTTGCAACTCACCAATTTGAAAAAAATTATTTTAAACTCTTAATTTAATATCAATGGACTCCTTCAACCCCCCCCCCCCCCACAGTATCAGTTTCGGCATAATCTAGAAATATAAAATTTTAAGACCGCTATATTCCACCTACCAAATGAATCAATGAAATTTTAAATTGATTACTTACACTCTCATAAACCCCCACTACTAATTTTGAACAAAACAAAAAGACGTTAAATTTTTAGTCCACCTTATTGGATGCACTATATTGATTTTTTAAAGCTAATTTTTTATTAGTAACACCCTCAAAACCCCCTCTGCTAATTGTGGACAAAGTCAAGAGATGTTAAATTTTCATTACACCATTTTCAAATAATTTTAATTTCGTAATCTACTAATTTGGAAATCCCCTATATATATATATATATATATATATATATATATATATATATATATATATATATATAAATATATATATATATATATATATATATATATATATATATATATATTGTTAAGTTTTTATTTTTCCTATCTAATTTCCTATCTAAAATAGTAATGTTTACTTTTACCTCCTCGATCATTTATGTGTTTTGTTTTTTTGTTTTGGGAACATATTTACGTATGAAAGAAAATATCTTGTTTATAAGAATTGGGTTCACAATTATGGTATTATAATTGATGGTCATTGTTTGATAGTCCTTGTTGTTGTTTTGTTTAGTTCGTGAGGCTTCTCTCTCTTTGTACCTAAAATATAGAAAGGTATTAGTCTTGTACATAGTGGCCCGGTATGGAATATTTAGTTAGAAATTCTTAATTTAAATTGTATTTTGCGGTTATTGTTACCTTCGTCGAGAGATCTCGAGTGAGCAGATAATCAATTGGCTGCAAGATTGATAGATTTCTGAGTGGAAGCTCTCTGGATACTGTTGGATCTTCTATGTCTTCTAGGCACCTTAATTTTCGCATTGTGTCAGTTATCATATAACTATTACAGATTCTATTAAGCTACAAATGAAAAATCTCATGTGTCAAACAAAAATAAACTTTAAGGTTAGAATCTACTCGACCTTTCTTGCGAGACAGTTTTACTTCAACAAAGCCTTCTTTATTGGTATAAATTTTTGAACGTATCACAGTTTTCTTAGTTAACTGCTAATAAAATTTCTTGTAATAATTTTAAAATTTCTTATTTTTATTTTTCATTGTTTTGAGGGCTTGTCAGTTGTCATAACGTCGATATACAGATCCCTGTATCTTTTCCCGCCGTTTCCTTGGACGTTTTTCTGGGGACAAGAAAAAAATGTTAGAGTGATAAGGACTTTACTTGCAGAGTTGCACCTGGAAAGGTTACTTAGCAATTTTGCTAGATTTTAATGTAAAAGATTCGGGTCCTTGACCAAATTTATACTTAAAAGTTACTTTGTGTGTGCTGATTTGGTTTGGTCAGTTCGGGATACAAACCCGATATTAAATTTTTCAATTTTTTTTCTTTTCCACCACAAAAAGGCCACCTAACATCACTGGTCTTCTTTTTTTCTGTTCCTCTCTTGTTTTCCTTTTGTCGTTTCTACCCCTATTGCCCTCTTTGGATCATCATCGGGGCCTTCTTGCGGATATCTCTATGGCACCTGCCTTGCATGCTGCACATACCACCACACCGAGTGATCCAGAGCCGCAACATCAGGACATCAAGAAGCCGTCGTTAATCAGGTTTTATGTGACTGTGTCGTTTCAGGGAATTATAGACTTTTAACCTGCTTAAATTTTGCCTTCGGTAAAACCTATTTTGTTTCCTCATATGATACAACTTATTGAATCGCGCAACGGTATGCAGTTGATATCTCTCCACGTATGTAAGGGGCACATCTGTAAACTCCAGTAAACAGGCCTATTTACACGCGTAGAGTGCACTCAATATTATCACTGTATACATATATTTATTATTTACCATAAATCACTTTTTCATGCCATTTTTGCTTGAAATGTAAATATAGATACTTGTTTTTGAAATTTTTTGAGAGTTTTCTTGGCGTTAAATTAAATTTCCCATTTTGTTTTTAGATCGGTCTCTGCCTTAATCTTTAGGGCACCAAAACAGGTGGCGCATTTTAGCTCGACCACTCTCCGTTCCTTTGGGAGCTAGCCGGATGAGCCCTAAAAGGTAGAGACTATTACAGAGCCACCTGATTAAATAAAAAAAACCAGACATCAAAAAATCTTTACTTATCTAACAAGACTTAAATTTATTCATTTACAACAAATTACAATCTATTTTCTTTCACTATAAGGTACAAATTTGACACCCCTCTTCTCACACCGCTTCCACGAAGATTTATTTTTTTTTATAACAATATATATATATATATATATATATATATATATATATATATATATATATATATATATATATATATATATATATATATATATATATATTGGACAAAATCAAGAGATGTAAAATTTTAATCCGCCCTATTGGATACGTCATATTGATCTTTTTTCAAATAATATTATATTGGTTATGTACGACCCCGAGCACTCTCCCAAACCAGTCTTGCATAAAATCTGACAAATTAATTATTTTGTCCTCCATCTTATCAGAGCACCAACTTCCTGAACATAATGTTAAAAATTTCATTCAAATCGGTGTCGCCATTCTGGAGTAATCGGCGTACATCCATTAAAAAGTACATAGCGGTCGAATTTAGAACCTTCTTCTTTTAAAAAGTCGGTTAAAAATAAGGTCCAATTATTACATGGTACATTAGAACTCACTAAATATTAACTTTTCAACATTTTAGACTATGAGTGGCAATTTTAAAATTCGGATTTTCCTGTGCCCAGTACCTAAAATTTTGTGAAGAGGCTACTCCATTAGTCGAAAAGTTGATTCATCAAAAAATAAAATGTTTCTATAAGAGAATCTACTTGCTAAAATTTTTTCACATATTTGTTTGTTAATAAATTTTCATTTGAACGCCCGAAAATTGAAAAATATGTCTTTTTGCCATAAGTATATTCATTAATTTCTTCAGAAGTGTGGAGTTAATTCCACCATATTATTACAAATAAAATATCATATTAAGATCTGTACATTCCATGGATATGATAAGTGTATTGGCACTACCTTCGCAAATACCCAATTTATATTCAGGAGTTTGCTTCAGACGAGGGCTTAGTAAAGTAATGCATACAAATATCGTTAAACTAATGTAAAATTGAACAAAGTCACTAAGGTTTTACGTTTAATATTACTTTTAAATAAAGGAGTGAGTAAAATTCACTGACTTTAAAAATATAATATATATATTTATATATATTTTTTAAAACAGCTGGACTTTTACCAGAAACTCAACTTTTATATGAATGTTGCGAACGCTTTGAGAGGGCTGCAATCTACCCACTAGATATTACCAGATTAAACTTTCTTCTCTGTGACATATAGCCAAGTAGCTTAAAATGCACCCACTTCATGTAGCTTTGGCCTTAACCTAGCTTAGAAATGGCAACAATCTCTCAAATCAAATCACCAAACATAACTGAGTTATTAAAATTTGTGTGTTGGGTTAAAAACAGGAGAAAACATTCATTTTATATTTATAAGAATGAATTCACAATAATATTCACAATAATACTAGACTTTTTAATACGACGTAGTTAAAAAAGCAAAAATGAACGGGGTTGATTTTTATCAATTTTTGATTTGATTTTAATCGAACAAAACCTCGTTTTTTAACCTAGCAGCAAATTACAATAGAGTTTGCCAAAAAGTATTACAAGTTTCGTTATCCGAAATGTCTTAGACTTTGCTGAAGGTTTGGCAATTACAGAGCATCAAAAATATACAGGGTGTTTACTAAAGATCTTTTTAGGATGAAGTAATTTTAGGCCGAGCAGCTCCTTATTCTGCTGCACTTGGTGTAAAAAATATAAAACTGATACAAAACTAATAATTTTTTTATTGTCACGTCCAGTTTTGAGGTGTGACTAGGGACGTAGCACTTAGGAATTTGGTCTTCAGAGATTACACTCAAAATAAACTCTTTACTTCGAATTATATATAAAAAATAGTTTAGTTAAAAATAAGCGACATTAACATTTTGGATTGTACAACATTATGACTAAATTTTTGACTTACATTAAGGTTATCTTCATCCTGGCACTCTTCACGGGGGTTGTCACTAGAGTTCTCTATTTGTCGACCTGCTCAGGACTGAGACACGCTTGGGATTTTTGCTTCACTAACCTTCGGGGCAATTAACTAATTGACGATAGACTAGCTGCTCCTTAAACTGATTGAACCGATTGAACCCTGTCCCAAGCATGTCCGTCCTTTTTATCCTGTTTTCTTTTTTTCATCAAGTCAACGAATCGCCTTCTTACAACCTCGGTTCATCATAATCCGGAAAGTGACCTTGCCGACTTGGTAAATTTGCACGATCGATCGCCAGTAAATAAACATAACATTTCATAATTAAAAGGTTATAAAATTATAAGAGGTAACGTGATTGTTATTGTTTAAATTTAAAATAAAAGATTAGTAAAATTGGAAAATGCCAATTTATGAAATATTATATTTTTATGTTTTTCCCTCTGTGACACATCCCCCGGTCTTAGAGAGCTGGACCCCAGCGATGAATAGAAAAAAAGTAAAAATTGTAAAAAAATATGACTTAAAATTGAAAAGAAATAAAAAATTCTACTTTTTTCCAATTTCATAACTCTCTGTTTACTAAACTAGGAAAAAACGAACTTAATTATACAAAAAAAAGTCTTTTAAAAGTTTTTTTTAAGTCTTCGCACCACTGCCCTTAATCACTTTTTAAGAGTCTATCTGAAGGATGCTGTCGTGTCGCCTTGTCCGGTGAGTCGAAAGAGTGGATACCATTTACGCTAATGTTGTAGTACTTCTTACTCCTACCGTTGGTCGGAACCTTCTGACGTCACACATCGTTTGTCCAGTTGAGGTCGGCATCGCATTGAATGAATCTTAAGCCCCTGCGTTGACCGCCCATACCTACAATGCACTCCATTCTCTGCAAAATTCTAGTAGCCAAGAGAGTGAGATTACATGTACATGTTTACAAGGTATTTGTATGATATGAATGGTTGCAATAAAAATGAATGATAACTTAATTTAAGCATTGTTTTCAGGTCAAAAAGGCAAAGGATTTTAAATGTCACTCGAACTTTTCAATGGAACTTAAGCTTTTAATAAATTTATTTAAAAAATGGTGAAGTGCGTGTCATACATGCATTGTGTTAGGGTTCCGTAGCAGTTACTGACGTTGGAGTTTTCTGAAATATCGTTGCCCGTCTGACTTTGAGTTAATTTAAAGTAAGTGCCTACAAAATTTTATTACATAAAATTTTTATAAAAAAATTGAACCGACTTCTAAAAGTGTGCTAAAAAGTAAAAAATAACTAGAAATTTTTATATGAAATTGAAATTTTTGAAGTCGGCGCCAAACTAATACCTGACAAAACGTGATTCGCATAAACAGATTAAAAATACTTTATTTGTAATTACTTCCTTACCATAATTTGTATAAATTAATAGTTATTTATTTCATTTAGAAATAATTTGGCGCCGACTTCAAAAATTTCAATTTCATATAAAAATTTCTAGTTATTTTTTACTTTTTAGCACACTTTTAGAAGTCGGTTCAATTTTTTTATAAAAATTTTATTTTTCGATTTTTAGTTTTCAGTTCATTATGATATTCATAAATTATTTGAAGTAAGTGCTAATCGAGATTAGTGTACCTCACAATGACTCCAAGGTGGCAAAAAAAGACCCATTTTATCCATAATTATAAATCACCCTAAAATGAACCACTAAAAATTCTTTGATTCTTAGAGTTCTCCAAATACCAGTGAAATTGTGTCAAACGAATATTTAGTCTGTCATAGTAAATCTACTATCTTAAATTTCAAATTAATTTTAGATTGGTAATATAGGCCCCAAAATCTTCCAATATCGATATTTAAAGAAAACAAATTAATTTTTTATGCACCATATTTCAGATTCTTTATGTGAGGCCCCGAAAACTTCCCCGACCAATTTTGAAGAAAATCGGACAAAATTAATTTTTTCGTCCGCCATATTGAATCCGTCATATTGAATTTTTTTTAAATTATTTTAGATTCGTCATATGCGACCCCGAAAACTCTTCTGTACCAATTATGGAGAAAATCGGACAAAAACGATTTTTTTGTCGGCTATATTGGATCCGCCAAATTGAATTTTTTAAAAGTTAGTTTAGATTCGTCATACACGACCCCGAAAACTCCCTTGTACCAATTTTGAAGAAAATCGGACAAAATTGATTTTTTGTCGGCCATATTGGATCCGCCATATTGAATTTTTTTTAAATTATTTTAGATTCGTCATATACAACTCCAAAAATTCCCCCGTACCAATTTTGGAGAAAATCGGACAGAATTGATTTTTTCGTCCGCCATATTGAATTTTTTAAAAATTATTTTAGATTCGTCATATGACACCCCGAATACCTCCCTATACTAATTTTGAAGAAAATCGGACTAAATTGATTTTTTTGTCGGCCATATTGGATCCGTCATATTGAATTTTTTAAAAATTATTTTAGGTTCGTCATATACAACCCCGAAAACTCCCCCGTACCAATTTTGGAGAAAATCAGACAAAACTGATTTTTTTGTCCGCCATATTGGATCCGCCATATTGAATTTTTTTAAAATTATTTTAGATTCGTCATATGCGACTCCGAATACTCCCCCGTACCAATTTCGGAGAAAATCGGACTAGATTAAATTTTTTTGTCCGCCATATTGGATCCGCCATTTTGAATTTTTTTAAAATAATTTCAGATTCGTTGGGTACAACACCGAAGATTCCTTCAAACCAATTTTGGAGAAAATCGGACAAAATTAATTTTTTTGGCCGCCATATTGTCAGCGCCATCTTGGATTTTACTGCATCAATTTCATCTAAAAAAATATGGGACCACCGCAGCAACTTCCTTTACATAACGTAAAAAATTTCATTCAAATCGGTGCAGTCGTTCCGGAGTAATCGGTGTACATACATAAAAAAAAAAAATACATAGTCGACGAATTGAGAACCTCCTTCTTTTAGAAGTCGGTTAAAAATAAAGAGTTTTTGCTCGAGGATATAATAAAACATCAAAGATTAATTGTATTTTTTTTTTTGTATTAGTAAGTCATATCAATTTTCGTTAAGGGGATTTACTAAGTTATGTTTAATTTTTTTGGATATTCAAAATCTACCTTTGAAAAACTGAAGGCTGGGGGCACAGTTAAATTTCAGATTTATATCTAAACAATTTAAGGCAAAATTTAACAAAAAATCATTTATTTAAATATAAAACGATATATACTTTTAGTAGATATTAAACTGACATATCAAATACAAAATGTTGGAAAAAATTGGGCTAACGAATAAGGGAACCTATATTCAGTACGCGATCAAAGCTCAGTAGAATTGCGAGAACAAACCTGTTAGAATTCCGCATTTTTAATCAAGAATCCGCATGCGGTCGGCAACTCTTTCCTGAAACAGTGCTTTTCCTGGATATTCACCAATACTCATAAAATAGGGCGTCTATTTTAAGTAAATTCAGAGGCTTATATTTTATAAATAAAAATTACTATATCAATACATAGAGTGAAGTTTTTAAAGACCCATTCAACGTTACCCCACTCGATCGGATAAACGAAAAGATCAAATTATGTGACAGCATTTGATCGTGGACTCCATAGAATAGGATTATTTTGGTAGCGTATGGCCGTTTCGCCCACAATCTACTGCTATCCCGTATTAGTTAGTACCTATATTATAAACCTCTAATCTCACTGTGACAAAAGCGCACTGGTAGTCTGGTCTTTTTCCGGATTCTTGCACAAACACAACTACACGACTCGGGAAAAGCTGCTATCTGGCTGGTCAGATCTCACATCTCGTTTGAAGCTTTCACATTAGTGTGCCCGCGTGTTTAATCGCATGAAGGTCTTAATTAAATATTTAAATAATAGATTCATAATAAGCATATTTCTTAGAAATATACGTGTTTACTTCTATTTCATTTTACACTAGTGGATGATACTTTTACAATTTTATTTAAAATTTATATCTTACAAAATAATTTAAAAATTGTTTTAAGACGTATATTAAATAAATTTTTTTAACTTGTATATAAATAATGGCAGGAATCATATTGGTAGAATTTTCCGACTCAACAAATAGAGAAATTGACTAAAATGTGGTTGTCGCACTTGCATTCTCTTTATTTTCATTTATTTTTCCGATGTTTCGATTAGGTTATATCTCTTATCGTTATCAAGTATAAACTGAATGTTTTGTCTTAAGACTGCGAGCTTATATATGTGTCCATTAAAGCGCAAAGTTTCACTTCACTGTACACAACTCAGTGATTTGATGTTACAAAGTAGTGGTTGCCAAAGATTAGGTATCTCAACACTTGGTTTACTGAAGATTCCATTATTGTTTTAATGTAAGCTGCTTCTATAAATTATATTTTTTTTTCCTGTTGGGTTTATATATTGCCGCAGCCTCAGATCATTTTATATGGTGTTGTTTACCCCAGGCGTGTTCTGTAATACTTGATCTCGACGTTACCCCTTGTTGTGTATGAGTTTTATATTCCTTAATTCTAACTTTTAGTGGTCGTTTGGTTTCTCCAATATTCATTTCGCCACACTCACATGGAACTTTTTAAACATATTCTTTCTTATCGGTAGTTTATGGTTTTGGTTTTATTAAATGAACTCTAAGTGTATTTCCTGATTTAAGACTGTTTTTATATTATAACTACTGGTAATTAGTCTTATTTTTTCCGAAGTTCCCTTAGTGTACGGAGTTGTGAAGAAGGAATATGTTTATTGTTGTCCAGTTTTCGTTGTTCTAAAGTCATTTATGACATCGTCAATTAATTTTGAAAAATAACCATTCCGTTGTAAATCAGATTTAATAATTACTACCTCTTTTCCAATGAATCGGCATTATTGCATACAGATATAGCGCGATTATACAGGTTGCATATAATTCCCCATTTTGTCGCAACAGAATAATTAGAACTATGATTAAGATATTGTCCACTATGTGTTGGCTTTCGGCATATTGAAGTTTTAATAGTTTCGTTTGAACGGTTCACCATGACATCTAGGAAGGGCAATTGATAATTTACCTCTTTTTCAAAGGTAAACTTAATTGTAGGTCGAATGGTAATTAAAAGTTTCAAGAAATCATTAAGTTCTTGTTCATTGCCCTTGAATATGATGAAGGTATCGTCGAAATATCTCAACCAAACTTTTGGTTTTACTGTTGCCGTTTCTATGGAGGTAATACAGAAATTATTCTGAGCATAATTTCTCATCCCTTGAATGAAAAATAAAATTATACAATAAGTCGACTTCGTAAACAAGTTGCAACTTGCAAATATTGGCTCATATTATTCGACATCTTCCATAAATAATAAATAAGTTTAGTTTGTATAATTTACGCGCCCCGGTATGACTGGTAACAATTTTCAAATGGTTACAGCTTCATACATTTTATTAGCATTTGATTATTTTTCAATACCATCATAATTAGCTATGAGTAAAACTTCGTAACCAACTAATATTATAACTGAACTAAAAATTCTCAGCAAATTCGCCGTTAAAAAATATTAAATCGGCAATATTTCAAAAACTAAAAATTTTCGACATAGACAACTTTACCCAAATTTATCCTTACTTTTAATGCTAAATAAGATAAAATTTTTATAAAAAAATTGAACCGACTTCTAAAAGTGCGCTAAAAAGTGAAAAATAACTATAAATTTTTATATGAAATGGAAATTTTTGAAGTCGGCGCCAAACTAATACCTGATAAAATGTGATTTAGAAACAATTTGGCGCCGATTTCAAAAATTTCAATTTCATATAAAAATTTATAGTTATTTTTCACCTTTTAGCGCACTTTTGGTCGGTTCAATTTTTTTTAATAAAAATTTTATTTTTCGATTTTTAGTTTTGAATTCATTATGATATTCATAAATTATTTGAACTAAGTACTAATCGAAATTACTGTACCTCGCAATGAGGTGGCAAAAAAGTACCCATTTTATCCAAAGTTGTAAATCGCCCTAAAATGAACTACTAAAACTTCTTTAATTCTTAGAGTTCTCCAAATACCAGTGAAAATGTGTCAAACAAATAATTAGTCTGTCATAGTAAATCCGTTATATTAAATTACAAGTTAATTTTAGATTGGTAATATAGGCCCCAAAACCTTCCAATATCGATATTTAAAGAACTTGAGACGTAAACCCCATAATATCAAATCTTAAAAAATGCGAATAAGGTCAAATTTTCAACCCACAATACTGGATCGGCCATATTGAATTTCAAAAAAGTAATTTTAACATCTTAATCTAATCTAAATCTAAACCCTTCAAAGCCCCCTAGTACCAATTTTGGATGAAATCCAGAAACTTAAAATTTCTAGATCATCATATTCTATCTGACATATTAGATTTTCTTAAAATAATTTTATATTCGCTATTTACATCCTTAAAAACGATTCAGTCCCACCTTTGCACAAAATCGGAAAATGTGAAATTTTTATTCCACTATATTGAATTCGCCATATTGAATCTTGAAAAAATACTTTTAAATTCATAATTTACACCCTTAAGACCCCCTATATCAGTTTTGGAAAAAATAGAAAAATGTAAAATTTTTAGAACGCCATATTGAATCCTTCAGATCGAGCTTTTTAAAAAATATTTTAAATTCGCAATTACCACTAACAAAAATCCCCCAATATTGATTCTAGACAAAATCGAGAGATGTAGAATCTTTAATCCGCCATCTTGGATCCGCCAAATTTAATGTTTTTAGAATAATTTCAAATTCGTAATGTGCGATCCCAAAAACTCTCCCATATCAATTTTGAGAAAAATCGACAAAATTGATTTTTTCGTAATTTTAGATTCGTTATGTGCGACACCGAAAACTCCCTCGTACCAATTTTGGAGAAAATCAGACAAAATTGATTTTTTGTCCGCCATATCGAATTTTTAAAAAATATTCTGGATTCGTTATGTGCGATCCCGAAAACTATCCTATACCAATTTTGGAGAACATCGGACAAAATTAAATTTTTTTGTCCGCCATATTGAATTTTTCAAAAATAATTTCGGATTCGTTGGGTACAATCCCGAAAATTCCCCCATGCCAATTTTGGAGAAAATCGGACAAAATTAATTTTTTTGATCGCCATTTTGTCAGCGCCATCTTGGATTTTACTGTACGAATTTCGTTCAAAAAAATATGGGACCACAGCAGCAACTTCCTTTATATAACGTAAAAAATTTCATTCAAATCGGTGCAGCCGTTTCGGAGTAATCGGTGTACATACATAAAAAAAAAAACATACATAGTCGATGAATTGACAATCTCCTTCTTTTAGAAGTCGATTAATAAAATGTGAAAATTTCGGAATTTTCATTTGAAAAAATTTATGAATTTTTGACGATTTTTTCAATTCAATTACTAATCTTATTCTTTGAACACCTTGTATTATTGGTTATTAAAATATTATAAAAATCTAATAAAGTCAACAAGGAATCTTACGAAATTAACTAAAAAGGGCTTCCTTATTGGTAAAATTGATAATTATTTTAGGACCTGCAAATGTAATTTTTGACATAAAAACTTAGATATGTCAAAAACGCTTAGACTTAGGTATAGGACATTTTCACAAAATGCACCTAGAATATTGCTCAGAATCCAAAAATGCAATAATATAATATTTAGGGTAAAATAGGCACCTACATCTCCTCTATAGTTAATATTACCAATGTCATCTTATATTTAGTTTTGATTCACATGAGGCTCGCTGTGGACTCTATTCCACAGCTGGTTCGAGTGGACGAAAATCATCCACTAATTGCCTTTAATAGTGCCTCTTGGTGTTCTCGTTCTCATGACACCAGCACGCATGCACAGAACTTTTACTTCGACTTTAAACATACCAATTATATCTTATTAAATGACTATTTGTACTCTGTACCCAGGAGGATTTTTTTTCTTCTGTGGGTAGTGTTGATGATATGCTAAATATTTTTTACAATGAATTATATTCTGCCATGTGCCTGTAAAGGGAGTTTTTGCAAGAAAGTTTCCTGAGTAGTTTTCTAACGAGCTCGTTCAGTTAAATATACAAAAAAAATGTCATAAACAGTTTATGTCGAGTGGTTCTTGGAACGACTATGAAATATTTACAGGTTTGCATGCAGAATGTAAGAGACTGTCACGCCTTTGTTATTATAATTATATTCGTGACACCAAATCTGGTATCGGCCCGCGTCTGAAGTCTGGAAAATTGTGAAAGACAAACTTTACTCGAATAGTATTCCATCTGGATTATTTTCGGAGAAAGGGAGCGGTCATGGGTCCTGGGGTTGCAGAACTTTTTGCTAAATATTTCAGACAAGTGTACACTGATGTGACAGTGAGGTGCCCGATGGCTGTCTCAACTGATATAAATATTTTCAACTTTGCAGTATCTATTTCTGACATTTACGCCGAACTAAATGATCTTAACCCCTATAAGGGTCCGGGTCTTGATGATGTTCATCCAATGCTACTGAAAAACTACTCATTCCTTCTGGCTCGCCCACTTCATCTCATTTTCAATGAATCTCTTCAGCGGGATATTTTTCCTCAATTTTGGGAAATGCGTTTTGTGGTTCCTATTCACAAGGCCGGCAGCAGAGCTGGCCTTCGGAACTATAGACCTTCAGCATAATTAATATTATTTCTAAAATCTTCGAAAAGTTTGTTAATGCCTTTCCGACCTCTATTTTTAAATCTGCCATTATTGAGGAGCAGTTTGATTTTTGTGCTGGCAGGAATACTAAGGTGAATCTGGTCTTTTATGTGGGCTGTTTATCTGAGGCATTTAAGAATGGATCAGAGGTCCACTAGATGTCTACTGACTTTTCGAAGACCTTTGATAGGGTGTCTCATGGGATTCTGCTGGATAAGCTTCGGGGGTTGAGTTTCTCTGGTCCACTGTTTGGTTGGATTGACACCTATCTCAGTAATTGTCGTCAGGTAGAGCGGGTGAATGATTTAGTATCTTCTGAGATATCAGTGTCTTCAGGAGTCTCTCAGGGATTCCACATCGGTCCATTATTGTTCAATGCATTCATTAATTATGTGTCCATCTGCTTTAAGTCAAGCAAGTTTTTACTCTTTGCGAATGGCATGAAGGTGTATCAGGTCATCGACAGTTACAGTGACTGCTTGGAGCTTCAATGAAACCTTGATAGATTTGTTTCCAGGTGCGGAGTGATTGGGATGAGTTTGAATATTCCTAAGTATAAATTCATTAAGTTATTTAGATTGCATTATCAACTGTACTTTCGATATCACTTGGACCGGAGAGTCCTTTTGGATTCGAACCTTTCATTCATTCCTCACATCGTTAACATTGTTAGTAAGTCCCTCAGAATATTAGGTTTTATTAAACGTTATACTAAGGAACTTTCCACTGTGAAGTCCCTTAAAATATTCTATTGCTAGTTGGTTCGAACACACCTTGAGTCAGGCGCGGATCCAAGGGGGGGGATCGCCCCCCCCCCCCAAGAGCTTGGAGTTCAGGAAAATAGACCCGATTTTGCCTCTTATACCATAGTTCATTCAAGAACTAGGGAGAGTTTTTCATTTTTTACCTTTTTTTTCCTAGCAAAATACCTGTGTTCTTTAGTTCGGTGTCTTTGGAAAAATCTGTTGGACACATATATTTTTCATAGGAATGGGTTAGAAATTTTATAATCAAAAATACTGGTCTATAATAATGGACTTTTTGGGTTGGATAGCAATAGATATTTGGATGTGTGACGTGTTAAAAAGGATTTTAATCCTTGTCATAAGCATCGGAAGGCGTCAAAAGAAGGTCTATTTTATCACTAAATATTTATGACATAGAGTATTATTTCAGTTATAAACTTAAAATAAAAAGTTTTTATAATATTATTTTACTTCTTATGATTTTTTAATAATTTACATATATTAGAAAATATAGATAATTCTGACATATCTAACATAAATTACAACTGTAGTTTTATTATTTTTAATTTTGGCATCGAAACCGTTTTAGGCACATTCAGACTAAAAGGTAGCCTTTTTCTCTCAAAAAATTCTAAGCTATAATTTAAATACTTACAAAATACCCATTATCAAAAATATAAGAAGTTAAACATATATAAAAAAAATAAATTCGGCAATATAATATTAAAATTTTTTTGGGGCTATAGATCATTTTATTATTAATTAAAAACATTTTTGGGATATTTGGCGTTCCAGTTTATTTATTTCTTAAACCATCAGCAGAATTACAATTAGAAATTAAAAAGGAATTCAAATGTCATTAATTTTTATATGTTACAGAAAATTTAAATAATAAATTGTGTTAACGCTGGTAAACATTACGTATCTTATTCGTCATCAAAGTCAGCGAAGCTATCTTCGCTCAAATTAATTATAATTGATTCCTCTCTCACCGATCATGAGATCGAGTTTCCACATTTTCTTTTATTCTTTTATTATATGGATTTTTGCAATTATCTGCAGTAACTTTATTCAAAAAAATCTTTCAAAAGTCCAGTTAAATTATTAATTTTTTAAGTTGTGTTATTTCCAGCAACTCTACCTTTTATTTGAGAGAGATATTTTCTTCACCAACGGACATTTTCCGGACGATCTATAAGAACAGATTCCCTATGTGGTTTTTCCCAACAAAAATTATGTTCTCTGAGCAATTTCCAGAGGTCAGTTCTTTTAATTTCAGACAAAGGATTTTTAGTTAGAATTTTGTCGACGGTTGGGATCTGCTTCTCATAATAAAATGTATGTACAACTAATTTTATTACAGTTTACATCTCTTTTTCCAACGATGCTTTTCGTTTGCCTGTGATCGAATGTAGCTTGGGATTACTAACAATTCCAGTAGTTTTTTTTCTCCGTCAGCGTTCGATACATGATAGATTTTCGAACTCATGTTATATTGGAACATATTTCAACAGAGCTTTTAGCATTATTATCTAGATATTAATATCTTAAGGCATCATAAACATTCATCATAATAAGTTTTTCGTTGAGGAAAAAATGCCCTCCATCTTTTGGGTATCTCACTAATCTCCAAAAATATATAAAAACAAGCACAAACAAAATAAATCACTAAGAACACACTGTAAGGTGTACTTTGCTCACTGATAGAAATTAAATTGAATTATCAGAAATTTTATTGTTGCAGTAAATTTAGAAAAGCTTATAATATTTAAATATAATTAGATTTACGGCAGTTCTCAGTTACCGGTGGCACTGAAGCAGGTACGTTGGAGGTTTCGGTAACAGTTTTATTACTCTCTCTAGTTCTTGAATAGAGTGTAGGAATGTGTATGCTTGCGATCGCCCCTCTGCTTTCCAAGGGCTTTGAGTTCAGGAACATAGAACCGATTCTGCCTTTTATATTAGGAATGTGTATGCCTGCTGGCACCCCCCCCCCCCTTGACAACTTTTTTTTTTACGTTAGCACCCCCCCCCAGGAGCTTGGAATTCAGGAAAATGGACCCGATTCTGCCTCTTATACAAGGAATGTGTATGTTGATCGCATCTTCCCACCCCCCTGTCGGAAACTTGTTTTTTCTTGTGATCGCCCCCCCCTCTCCAAGAGCTTTAAATTCAGAAAAATAGCCCCGTCCCTGCCTTTTACACTATAAATGGGAATGTTACTGGTGTCCCCCCCCCCCCCGGGGACAACTTGCTTTCGCTTGCCATACTGTACTTTTGTGATATCACCGCCCCCCCCCCCCCAGGAGAGATGCTGGATCCGCCCCTGCCTTGAGTACGCTTCTTGTTTTTGAAACCCCCACTATGAATCACATGTGTACCGGCTCGAACAGGTACAGAGAAGGTTTCTCAGATATATTAATTGGAAATTCAACGGGGGTGCTGATTTTGATTATGCTGCTTTGTGCTCCGATTTGAATTTTGTTCCCCCTTGCTAATAGAAGAAAGGGTAGAAACTTACAAGTTTTCTTTAAAATTATAAACAATATCACCAATTGCCCGCGCCTGCTGTCGAGTGTTGATCTGTGGGTCGCTCCCAGGAGTACTCGTACTTCGTATGTATTTAATCAGACTTTTCACAGAACAAATTATTATGCAAGGTTTTTTTTTTTATCAAGGATAGCTGGATATGCTAATGGGCTGGGTGACTTGAATTTCTTTGATGCGTCTTTGAATCATTTTAAATGAAGGCTGTTGGAATTGATTGTCGAGTAATGTTTTGTATTTTTGCTGTTACTGATTGACAGGTATACACTTTTTTTCTTTTGTAAACACCCTTTTGTTATCCTAGAAGTTTGAATATGCCAAGAGGTTGGCACTATTGTCAAATTGTTAACGGAACCCAGATTGAATATTTAGTTTAGATGGTACCAATTTTTTTTATATTTTAAAATTATAAAAAAATTTTTCTTAAAAATTTCCATATATAAAAAACATCGATATTTATTTTGTCGCATGTAAAACAAGGAATGCTTTCTAGCTCTATAATAAAAAATGGGGCTGAAAAAATATCCATGACCTCATACCTCTTTCCTAAGTTACCCTGTATATTTCGGTATCATGCAAAAAAACTGAAAATAAAATTCGGTGGGTCTAAGCCTTTTCCAAACAAGTACTCATTAGGTTATATTGAATTTATCCATTACTTTACAAGAACACTGTATAGCTAACAAGATTATGTTATTTAAAAAAAGGACATAACAAAATTACGCAAGAGATTTTTTCATACTTACCAAAAAAATCAAGTTTTTTGGATAACCTATCTATTTTTATTCGATTCAAAGAAAAATAGATGAAAAATACGTTTAAAAGATACATATACTTCATGGTGGTAATACTAAAAAAACAATATAATTAACAATGAAAAAGTCTAATTTGCAATTATGTTATTAAGTTTTAGAGAAAAAATTGATTTGGGGGTAGACACTTTTAACTAGCCCTATAATTTTTAGTGAATTTCAAGTACCACTTCCACTGTTTCTATAATATTTTATGCCAATATTTAACTAGTCACGAAAGTAATGAGAGAAATACTGTCTTCATGAATATTGACAAAATGGGTCAAATATTCTAAGCTTATTTTCCTACATAAATTCTTAATGCAACTCAGTAATAAACATCATTTATGTAACTAAAACACGTTATTCGTATTTGTTAACATAATTAACGGAACTGCTAGCTTTAATTAGTTAACCTTACATATTTGCAGACTTTAGAGCACAAAATGGGAAATGAATGTTTAATGGACTCAGCGAAAATGCAATAAAGCCTCTAAATAATATGATGTGGCTACAATCAGTAGCTCAAAACATTTTAATAATTGATGAGCGAATTACTGGCTTTAAAAATAAGGAAATATGAACAATGAATATGAGCGAGGTGAAACAAAACACCAGTAAGGTTGTTTATTACACTAAAATCTTTACTCTGTCGTAAGTTTAATACAAATTATTTTTTATATTATGTAAGGAACGCTAAGAAAATCACAGACTAATTTTCTCTAATAGGAATAAGTATACAAAATTACATATAGGTATGTGAATTATAGATACTAAATATTGTGTTGGCAAGCTAGATTTTTTTGTGCTAATTTGTTGTTTGTTTGAAGATTGTAGACAATGTGGTTGTCAAACTTGCATTGTAGTTATTTTTATTTATTTTTTTACGACGTTTTGATTAGATTGTATCTCTAATCCTGATTAAGTATAAACTTAAGACTACATATAGTGACTGTGTGCATTGAAGCGCAAAGTGCCGCTTAACTGTACACACCTTAATGATTTGATGTTACAAAGCAGTGGTTGTTAAAGATTAGGTATCTCAATACTGGATTTTCTGAAGATCGATTATAATTTTTAATGTAAACTGCTTTTATAAATTTTCTTTTTTCTTGTTGGGTTTCGTCTATATTGCCGCAGCTTTTGACCATTTTATATGATGTAGTTTATCCCAGGCGTGTTCTGCAATACCTGATCTCGACGTTTCCCCTTTTTATGTATGAATTTTATGTTCCTTAACTCTAACATCTAGTGGATTCTTGTTCTCTCCAATTTAAACTTCACAACATTCATATGGAACTTTATAAACACATGCCTACTTATCGGTAGTTTGTGGTTTTGTTTTGTTAAATGAGGTCTAAGCGTATTTCCTGATTTAAAGGTTGTTATTATGTAATTATTGCTGGAAATTTGTTTTATTTTTTCCGAGGTTCCCTTAGCGTAAGCAATTGTGAAGAAGGAATGTGTTTCTTGCTGTCCAGTGGTCGCTATTCTAAAGTTATTTATAATATCGTCAATTAATTTTAAAGGATAACAATTCTGTTGTATATCGAATTTAATGTTTGCTACCTTTTTTTTAATTAATCAGCATTATTGCATATAAATATAGGGCGATTATAGAGGTTTCGTATAATTCCCCGTTTTGTTACAACAAAACGATTAGAACTATTGTTCAGATGGTTTAGCTTCCTGTAAACTGAAGTTTAAATATTTTCATTTGAACAGTTTACCATGACATCTAGAATTTTTGCCCTTCCATACGATGAAGGTATTACCGACATACCAAATTTCACTGTTACTGTTTCTATGGCATAAATTCCACATATATATATATATATATATATATATATATATATATATATATATATATATATATATTGGAAGCCCGTTGTCCTGAGCGAAGAACTTGTCCTTTACTTTAAAGTAAGCACTACGCAGGCAACACTCTTATAGGTCCATCACCCCGTCGAGTCTAAACGTGGTTCGATCTGATAATGTTGTATTATTTGAAAGTCTATTTTCGAATATGTCTAGTGATTCCCCTAATTGCAGAGTAGTATACAGACCTTCTATATCAAAACTTCTGTAATCTGGTCGAAGTATCTTCGCTTGTCTCAATCCTTTCGGCTCCGTCCAATAATTGGATCCCCTGCTGTCTTCTTCTACCTTTAGTTCTTCCAGCCTTATGCTGCTAATGATTCCACAAAAAGGCTTAGGCCCCAGAAAATGCATCTCAGCTCTTACCTCGCCAGCTTATCTTTTATTTCATTCCCCTCTATTCCGGTACCCACATGAGGGTGACTTTATTTTGCTTGCTCAAATCATTCGGTTCCTCTAGGCATTCCCAGACCATCTTGGATCTGATAACTTGTGAACTCAGCACACTGATGGCTCCTTAACTATCCGTCATGATGATAATCTCTTGGCCGTGATAGTTTTCTCCTTGTTAAATTCAATACACATCGTAATGTGTATTGAATTTAATGTATTTCTGCCTGGCAAATGCTTGGTGACATATCGAAGCTTTTGTAGTGTCTGGTGGCAGGTCCATACACTCCTACTCCAGTTCCATATATATGAAATAGTTCGGAACTCATGCCACAGAAACAGCAACAGTGAAACCGAAAGTCTGGTTGAGATCTGACGATGATACCCTTATCGTATCGAAGGGCATTAATTAAGAACTTAATGATTTCTTGAAAAATCTATACACCATTCGACCTACAACTAAGTTTACTATGGAAAAAGAGATAAATGATCAATTGCTCTTCGTAGATGTCATGGTGAACCATTCAAACAAAACTATTAAGACTTTAGTGTAGAGGAAGCCAAAACATACTGGAGAATATCTCAACCATAGTTCTAGTATGTATTGGAAAAAAAAGTAGCAAACATTAAATTCGATTTACAACAGAATAGTTATCCTTTAAAATTAATTGACGATATCATAAATAACATTAGAACAACGACCACAGGATAGCAAGAAATACATTCTTTCTTCATAATTCCGTACAATAAGGGAACCTTGGAGAAAATAAGCCAGCAGTTATAATATAAAAACAGCCTTTAAATAAGGAAATACGCCCAGAGCTCACTAAACAGAAAACAAAACCAAAAACTACCGATAAGAAAGAATGTGTTCACCAAGTTCTATGTACGTGGAGTGAAATGTATATTGGAGAAACAAGGAGACCACAAGAAGTTAGAATTAAGGAGCATAACATTCATACACAAAAAGGGGAAACGTCGAGATCAGGTATTGCAGAACACGCCTGGAATTAACAACACCATATAAAATTGTTTGAAGCTGCGGCAATATATATGGAACCCAACATGAAAAAAAGAAAATTTATAGAAACAGCTAACACTAAAAATAATACTGGAATCATCAGTAAATCCAGTATTGAGATATCTAGTCTTTGGCAACCACTACTTTGTAACATCAAATCACTGAGGTGTGTACAATGAAGCGAAACTTTGCACTTCAATGGATATCGTTCCTATATAAGCTCCTAGCCTTAAAACAAAACATTCAGTTTATACTTTTCATGATTACAGATACAAGCTAGTCGAAACGTCGTAAAAAATAAACAAAAATAAAGACAATGCAAGACCGATAACCAAATTTTACTAATTTTTTGTGTTTTAGAGGTTATAAAGGATGCGAAAACAAGTTGTGGAACTGTCAACACTAATTTTTTAAATGGTATCCCTAGAACGTTTTTTAATTTTCTAATATCTCTAGAAAATTTAAATATTTGTTTATCATGAACTATACCCAAATAAAATGTACTTTTTATAGTTTGACTTTGGATGTTTTTAATAGATAGATAATTGAAAAAAAGACGTTTACCTGAACTAACCTGAACGTTTTTGTGAAAATTTCAATTATATAAAAATTAGCAATCATTAAAAAAAAATACAACAAATAGAATTTTTACAGTTTAGAAATACTAAGTCAGGTATAAGGTTCGTGAAAATATCAAAATATACAGTTTCTATTATGTTAAAGATTTAATTAAATATTCCCGTTTATGGCCCCTTAAAATTTGACGGTATCCTAGCGTGGCAGAAAGATTTATGGTACCTTATTAACTTAATTTTAAATTATTATGTAACCAGATAATTTAAGCAAAATGTAGCCATATCGGAAAACATTATATTTAAACAAATTTCTGATCACAAATGGTCAGTATTGCTTCAAAGATCTGTATGCGTCGATCCCAGACTTCACCGTACCTTTTTAGAATGTTTGGTACGGATATGTAACGCATTTTCAAAATGAAGCCTACGTTACGAGTACTGTTACGGAGTTCTTTTGATACTTTAACAGAGCTTTTATTTGTTTATTTAAGATTTTCCAATTTTTTTAATTTTGACTAAATTTTGTTCAATATCGACCTTGGTGCACTAATATTAGAATTTTCTACATCAACTTTATTAAAAAATGTTCAGACGAATTCGAAAATACAAAAAGGTTGTAGCGTGACCTTTTAAAATACCAGAATTAACATTTATCCAGTTTTTAACGCATGCTGTAGAATATCAAAGATGTCTTTTTTTGGATAAGCACCTACGTTTATAAATTTTCATACTTTTTGCCCATAATTCATGATGCTGAAAATATAACTAATAAAACTATCGTGAAGTATTAATTGTTAACATACTACATAAGACCACAATACCTTTATATCCTCCTTCACTTGTTCCCGCCCCCTATTTCACGACTTTCCTCTTGGTCCTATTTCTAAATCAATCCAAATCATTATCTTCTTTGCTTTTTCCGTAAGTGCTCCTCACAAAATTTGTTCCATTCATTCCAGTCTTTTAGTATGCATTCGCTGCCCCAAGTCAAACGCTGCAGGCATATATGGAATTTCCTTGATTATGGTAAAACCAAGCATGTCTCTTTTATTAAAGTATTTCACTCATGTAGTAAGTTTGTATCTGGAAACGTATTATTTTGCTACTGTCTGGAAGACTGCGGTTATGTGTCCGGTCCCTGTGGAAAATAAACCAGTGGCGCTAACCGACTTGAGACCAATATACCTCCTACCGGTATTGAGTAAGTTGTTGGAGAGGGCTATCTACGGGCAGTTATTCTCTTATATAAGCCAAATTATTATTATCGGTGATTTGGATTGTGATTTGGCCGCGGTGCTAGTAATTCTCGATTATTTGAGGGCATTCAATATTGCAAATCATGCGTTAATGTGTGCAAAACTTAACTATTTGGTGTGAACGATCGGAAGCTCTCTCTTTTCCATCATTACTTGGTGGGCAGAAGACTGCTTTTGACGGTGAATTCTTGGATGTTGGGGATGGGTGAAGTGACCACGGGGTGCGTCAAAGGTCCATATTAGGTCCACTTCTATTTATCTTGTATATTTTTGACAAGGGTAATATAATAAAATTTTCAAAAATTCATTCGTACGCGGATGACAAAAGTATTGTGTTTAATGTATGTGTGTGTGGCTAATTGAATTTTTAGACTACGGACTACGTTCGATCAACTTTGTGATAGTTATAGAGTGCTCTTGAGCATCTCCACATTTTTTTCATTGACTCTCTCATGCTCAGCATGTTCCCTGAAATGCCTCGACAGGAAACTTTTTTATGAAGGTGTCATAATATATATTTCATATGTCAAGAAATAAATTCGTATAGAGTGATATTAAGGAAAAGAACTTAGCGATAAAGCCTTGAAATATATAAAAGTAATAGTTGTGTTCGGAAAACCAAAAATTTTTTTTCCCTTTTTGCTGATTCAGTAATAAAAGAAAATGATTTATTTTTCTTTTGTATTTTTACTGTTTGATGCTTGCTTGACTTATTGTTGCTCTTGTGAATGTGAACTTTTTGCTGTCAATTTGCAATGGCTTTAAAGTTAAACCATGTTAGTGAATTAGGAGGTCAGTGTTTTAGATTAAAATACTTTGTGTGCTTTTATCCTTGGGCATAAGGTTTAAAGGTATAAAATGAGGACTAGGATGTACCAGTTAACTCACTTTCTTGTTTTACTTACTTGTATTACAGTATTCCTTTAAAGTCTACTATTTGATTCACTTTTGAGAGTAAATTTATAGACGAATTTAAAATGATATTGTCAAAAACATAGAAAGCATGTATTAATACCAAAGAACTGAAATAATTGGTATTAAAGGTTACATAGGTTCCAGCAAAATAGTGAATAAAATTGAATGATACAATAGATAAAATAAGGAATTGGGGACAACTAAAAATTTTTTCGAGAGATTTGATAAAACTTATGGAATCCAAGGAACAAAACAGGATAAAGTATATATAAATCAGACGAAATATTTTAATACAAGATATGAAAACTAGGAAAAAAATTAAATTAAAAAGAAAAAAGAAAAGTCAGAGAAACATAGACAAAATATCAGAACAAAATTTATAAGTTATTTATTAATAAAACTAATATAGTTTTAAGAAAATCATTTATAACTTAAAACAAAAAATTTATTTAAATAATCCAATCAATACGTTTACTGCAAACTAGTAATTCGATAGAATTCAATTATGGAAAATGGGCTATTTGATTCTATTAAAATTATATTATAAACTGCTGTTATCCTACTAGATTTCTGTATATTGCATTTAGTTCCCTAATAAAATATGTTTATATTCCGTGAACAAAATAAATTAAATGAATATTTTTTGATATTTGATCACATGGTAGAAAACGCTCTACGAATGGTTGTAACTCAGGTGACATCACATATAAGTAAACAAACAAACAGGATGTGGGTTTACTGCTACGCGATATTAAAAATTCCTCATTCGACAGATCTCCAAGATATATTTATGTAGTATGTAAACAATTTTCCAACATTACTCAAATACTCATTAAGCATATTGGTTTACTAACATGTCAATATCTTTTTTTTTAAAAGACAGTTAACCGGGACTTCAGTTTCGTTACCAAATTTATAAATATGGATCAAAAATTATTCGAACACTATCAAACCAAAGAACTGAACAACATGGTATATTTTTACATCAAAAATATTTTTCATCATTAAAGGTTAAAGGCATTAAAAGTGCTAATTTTAACAACAGAAGTTCAATTTGTCCTAAAGATAATAAAGAGTTTATGACTTTGGGAAAGTTCATAGTATGTCTATTCTTTACAATCAAAAAAAAAAAAATAAATAAAGTTCTATTTATTTAAAAAATTCGAAGCATCATTTTCAAAATATTTTTTATTAAAATAATATTATAGCATGCATAAAATAGAAGACAGTGATATTAACTGTCACAAAACAATGGATATTTTGAACAGAAATTAAATTTTAAAATAAACCATATATTTGTTAACAGACGTTTAAATAAATATTATTATGAATTTTTATAGAAGTGAAAAATAATTTTCAAACGAATGTTTGTGGTTTGGTGTTTTTTTCTGTGTATTTATTTATTTTTATTTGATTTATTTTTATGTATTTATTTGCTTGCTGAGTAGACTTTACATTAATAATAATGCTAATGGCTCTACAGGGTCACTTACTTATTCAACCTTGATTAATTTCGTATTGTATTGTAATAATAGTTTTACTTAAAAATAATTGTAATGTACCAATTAACGACTTGCAACACAGTAAAACTAAAATAACCAGTAGGCCAATTCGGTTTGGCAACAACAGCAAGTGAGCCCGCAAAAAGATGCAGCCCCAATTCTCACTCAAAAACAGTTCTAAGATGCTGCAAAAATCGCAGCGAAAGGATCGAGTTTATTGCGATGATATGATTGTAAATTTTATGCTTTTGGTCACTCTGCAATTAAAATTAAAGATACAAGCATACACAATTTTTGAAGTTTAGTTTTACATTATTTATTTTTAGGGAAAAATAAAATTTTTATAAAAAAAATTGAACCGACTTCTAAAAGTGCTCTAAAAAGTAATAAATAACTATAAATTTTTATATAAAATTGAAATTTTTAATAATAATTATGCCTGAGCGATTAAATTACACGCACGAAGATTATTTAAACTTATTTATTATTTATGGAGAATGTGATAGAATTATCTCAAGAATATGTGATACATTCGCGATCCGATATCCGCAGGAACAGAAACCCACACCACCAACTGTTAAAATGATTATAGAAAACGTCAAGAACTTTGGATCCATAACAGCAAAATGAAATTGAAATAAACCAGTTGTTAATAATGAAACTACAATTTTAGGATATTTCGCCGCATATCCGACAATATCTACATGGCAGGTAGCATTAGAATCTGGATTATCTCAAACATCAGTTTTAAGAATTTTATGGAAACATAAATAATTTTCATCTCTATGTATATTCCAAAGTACAATATTTAAAAGGTACTTATTTTCCACGTAGAGTAGAGTTTTGTCAATTTATTTTACTTTGATCATAAGAAAATGCTGGTTTTTTGGATAATATTATTTGGTCGGGCGAAGCCAAATTCACAAAAAATGTATTGTTTAATCGACGCAATTTCCACTATTGGGGCGACTCAAACGTATATCCATTTAAAGAATTAAATTTTCAATAGTCTTGGCAGTTTAACGTGTATTGTCTTGTAAGAAATGATGTCTTCTTCGCCCTAGAATTCTACCAAAATAATCTGAATGATAAGTTACTACCAATTTTTGGAATGGACAATTTTATACAGAGTTACCCTTATTTTTAATGTTTAATATGACAAAATTATGAAAATTCTATTTGAAAAAATTAACTTTTGACGATTTTTTAAATATAATTTTTATTTCTTGTTTTTTTGACAACTCTGTACTAACAATTTTCCAAATATCATAGAAAGACTAGTAAAGTCGATCTTCGTCCACAAGAAAACTAAACCCAAATTAAATAATAAGGACTTCCTTATAGGAAAAACTTATAGGTATATTTTGGTTCGCAAAGGTCATTTTTGACAATAAAAATTTAATGTCCAAAACGGTGAGACTTAAGTATAAAATATTATACATAAAATATGTCTACAATGTAGAAATCAAAAATGCAATTATATATATATATATATATATATATATATATATATATATATATATATATATATATATATATGGTGTTCCATTTAAAATAAGCAAGTTGGCATCTACTTCCGGTATAACCGAAAGTGCCGCTATCTGAAAATATTTTAACCGGCTGTCCTCCATGCACGTTAGTACACTATCAAATTTTCAGATTCTTCCTAATTATGGTTTTCCCACAATCGATCGATAAATTTCCCGGAGAATATATTTATAAATATATATATATATATATATATATATATATATATATATATATATATATATATATATATATAAAGTAAAATGCGAAACAGTAGGAAGAATCCGTGAAAGCCGTATAAACACAAACACACACACACATATATATATATATATATATATATATATATATATATATATATATATATATATATATATATATATATATTGACAGACTAATTGCCGCTACGATTTCTCGGAAAATAATTATAATTTGACATTCTACTAAATTTGATGGGAGCATTTCAATTCAAATATTTTCAAGATGGCGACCCTTCCGGTTAAACGGGATATTGATGCCTTCTTACCATATATGTTATTTCATTTATAGATTATACGCAAAATTATACACACATTTAATATATAATGTCTTATACCTAAGTCTAACTGTTTTTGACATATTTTCAATTTTATGTCAAGAAGGGTGTTTGCAGACCTAAACATACTATGAGTTTGTCCTATATGAAAGGCTTTATTATTTCATTGAGGTTCGTTTCCTTCTAAAAAGGTATCTCCGTTAGTGGACTGTGTTGATATTTTGCAAATAAATAAATACAGGATGAACAAAAACGAACATAAAATATTAACTTGAATAAATCTTTTAAAGACAATTTTTTTAAAGGGAAACCCTCTATTTTTATAATGTTACCTTATTTAGTATTAAAAATTAGGTTTTTAATTTTTGAAATAGTGGCAATTTAACATTTTTCTATTGTAAAAAAGCTAAATGGTTTACCTACAAAGGAAAACAACTTATTCAATAAATATTCTAAATTTTCACCCTGAAACTCCAAGCATTTTTCGCATCTCCGTGTTAGTTCGTCGTGGATGACCTCTCTAATTAAATTTGGAGATAAACTTTCGAACGCGTTCCTTACCCTTGCTATCTTTGTCACTGGATTAAAATAATCGATTTTTTTTGTCATTCCTCATAT
Organism: Diaprepes abbreviatus; assembly: GCA_034092305.1. NCBI lineage: Eukaryota > Metazoa > Arthropoda > Insecta > Coleoptera > Curculionidae > Diaprepes > Diaprepes abbreviatus. Next base: position 126,490 of record JASJET010000334.1, on the reverse strand, counting down.
AAAATAATCTAGGAAAGTTCATTGTTGACAATCTACTTGTCATAAAAAGTTGTTTATAAGAAGTTGATAACTCGAACGATTATATGTGGTGGGGCGCAATCGTATTACAAAAAACCTGATTGTTCCGCCAGAGGTAAATTGCTTGAATATTCATTCCCTAACTTTTCTACAATATTTAAATATCTTTCTCCTACACAGGTTAATGTATAATTTAAAACGGGGACATAATTTGCTTTGTATTATTAATGAATTGCCAATTTTCTTCATAAAAATGTAGTTTTACTATTCCATCATTTCTTAAAGGATACGTTATATTGCCAGTTTTCTTGAAAATTCTGCAATCTTACTGCAAGAGGATTTGAACCACTCCAAAAATGGGAATTGTGTGCCATTTTTCATAAATTTTGCTTCATAAGTCCAACTTGTGTTGTAGAAAAATCGAAAATCGTCTTGTATCGCCGTTAATATAAATTCGCAAATTTGCGTTCTTATCGGCAAATCAGTATCTCCAAGGTGTTGAACCAAAGATATTAAATGTTTTGAGCTCTTCGAGATTCCTGTTTGTAAAGCCACTTGTCTTAACAATGTCATAGGATATACCGCAAAATATCCCAGAATAATAATTTCAATATTTTCATCATTGAGGGTAGGTTTTTTATTCATTTTTGCCTTACCAATGACAAAATTTTTCAAATTCTTCAATATTCGTTTAACAGTGTTCCGTGACGGTCTCTGTTTATCTGAATATCTATCAGCAAATGTCTGACATCTTCTTGATAAAACTTTATTACTTTCCCCATACATAACAAGGCCATGGCGTGATTTGTATTAAAATGGTCAAGTGGCAAAAAATAATGACATTTTTGTAGTGCTTTATTATTATATTTCATCACATTAACTAATAGCAAACCTTAAAAGCCGTATAGTGTTTTAACAATACAAAAATGTTAAATTGCCAATACCTTAAAAACTACAAATTTTTCGAGTAGACAAAGTTACTCAAAGTCACTCTTATTTTTAAAGGTAAATAAGATAGCATTATAAAAATAAGGGGTTTAGATTTAAAAAATTAACTTTAAACGATTTTTTCAAGTTAATATTAACGTTAGTTTTTGATGACCCCATATTTATTTATTACAAAATTATCAAAATAATCTACTAAAGTATATCATCTTCTAGAAGGAAACGTACTCCAATTAAATAATTAAGCTTTCGTATAGGAGAAATTGATAGTTAGGTTTAGGCCGGCATGGGATATTATACACGAATTATACCTATAATTTTGCATAGCATCAGAAAATGAAATAACATATCAGGTATTCTATATAAAACGGGCAAGAAGACATCAACTCCCGGTGTAACAGGAAATGCCACCATCTTGAAAATGTTTTAACCGAATTGTCCCAATGATTTTAGTAAACTGTCAAAAAAAAATTCATCCACAAATTATGAATTACAAATATGGAAATATGAAAATTGCTGAATTGCTTTTGCACCAGGCTAAATATAGTAATGCTTACACTTTCTAATAATTTATCCCTAAGCCTTTAACTGTAGTCGTTTTACCATACCTTTTACAAGAGTCTTATCTTAATCTCTTGAAATTTTTTCCCATTCTTCTTGGACTCCATAATATGTTTAACGAGGACGGTGGAAAATCATAGTTATTTAGTAGAGCATCTTTAAGTGTTACTACAAATTTTCAATTGGATTTAGGTCTGGACTTTGCGTCGGCCACTGTAATACCTGAAAGACCTGAGAAGTAAGCCAGTTTTTGCTATTTGGGCTGTGTGCATCTTTTGGATCACTATCGGGATGGAAAATAGCATCGTTTATAGGAGGCATATTAGCTACAGTTTCAGTCAAATTTTTTATAATATCTAGATATATTTCTTTATTCATATATCGAATGTTCTATGAGTAAGACACAGCCCATAAACCATCATACATCCTCAAAGCATAATATTATTTCTCCTGCGCTTAACATTTCGAATGAAATATGTTTAACTTACTGGCTCACCTTCGCTTTTCCATTTCCATTGATGACCATCAGTTATTTATCGATTGATCTGTCTCTCATCTGAGAAAATTACTTTTATCAAATCTTTTTCTATCCAGCCTTTACATTTTTAAAACGTCTAATCTTATTTTTATATTTTTCTCACTTAGTAATATTTACATATATATATATATATATATATATATATATATATATATATATATATATATATATATATATATATATATATACATATACATATTGCGATAATTTGTCGTTTTCGCGACTGCGCAATTTGTCCATAAAAAAAATTAACTAAATTGTTCACTTATTATTGGAAAAAAATTTATTGACAGCACATATATACATGTGCTTTTTATTTTTTTTTAATTGTTGGGCTCCAGGCATAACTATACCTGAGTATAAATGATTTGTACCAAAATTTTTTTTTTATTTTAATTAAAAAAACTACACAAATACACATCAGGTGTTTAAAAACATCGATGCCAATTTGCTCTTTCTCAGGTGAGTTCAGAAAAAGGTTTTTATTATTATTACAAAAGTCAAACCAATGATTCATAAGCACAAAAATAATAAAAATATATCAATTTGTGTAGTTTTATGGAATATTTATAAATAACCTTATATATTCCTAATTAAAATGTTCAATATTATTTAATGTGCAGTTTCTCTTTTGTTGGACTCAAGATTATTAAATCTGGCAACGTTAAATATTATGTCTGAAAGTTAAAAATGTGTGTGTGTCCGATTATATGTAATTATACTTTAAACAATCTAAAAAATATATTTGTGTGTTCCGTTAATATTAAGAATGATATTGTTACAGTGCAAATTAAACCATTTTATTTATTTCTAACTATATTTTCAGGCAAGTTTAAAATTTCTACTTGAACACGCTAGACAAATACCTTGTAATCTCCAGAATTTTTTCTAAACTCAAAAATCTTTTCTCCTTTTGCCAAATATTGGAACTGTTTTCTTGTATATCACTAATTTATTAAATATTTTTCAGAGCTTTTTGTTTAGTGAGATTATTTATTTATAAATTTAGTAAACTACTTTTCCATTTTTAAAAAACTGTCTACAACGGATTAATGGTAACTCTTTTTTTTTAAACAAATGAACATTTTGGGGTTATGTTACTTTTAATGAATAAGGCTAGCGATGTTTACTCTACAACGGATTAATGTCCAGTTCTCTTAAAAATAATGAATTTTCGCTTTTTTAGTTAACGGTGACGTAGTATAAATTTTTGTTTTAATTTTTCCCTGATTGGTCGGCCATCTGACGTAAACTGGCAAGTAGATGAAATTTTGATGTTTTATTGATATTATGAACTAAATATTATATTTGATGAAAATAAATTATGAGTTATGTAAATCTTGGACTTTTCCTGACATTTTACAATTTACTTTTCGTTATTATTTTGCACATAAAATTGATAACTAAAATTTGATTACATCTAAAATATTTACATATACATTTAAATTTTAATTGTAACTTGTTGAAATTGATAATTCTTGTTTTATTAATATAATAATCATGTTTAGCAATGTTTTACCTACAATTAGGTACTATTTCATTCTAGTTTATTTTTAAAATTAACTTATAATCTACATTTCCTTATACTAGTCTCACAGATTTACAATTTTTTAAACAAAATTTTTATAAATATTGTTGTTAAAATGAGTTAAAACTAAAATATTATAAATAATTATTATTAATAGTGTCTATATTTCACTAAATGATTATTATTTGACCTTGATTCTCAATAATATTATCTTTACCCGTACTATTTATAAAATGGGTGTTCACGATTCTCTTCCTTGTGGATTTCGCAATATTGTGTTAAAATACCTTTTGTAGTCACCGTCTCTGGTCAATAATACTTCATACATTATTAAAAATATCTATTGATTATTAATTTATTTGATTTATTTCTTTCAGAGTGACATATATTTATTATTCTTGCTTTAAATGCAATAATGTCCAAACTTGCACTTTAATTTTTATACATTTTAAAAATGTCAATACAAAATTATAGGCATTTAATGTCATTTTAAAACATGATTTATATACCAATTCTTACATCTATAACTAATATCTATTCTAGAATCTACATTTACCACATAAATGCATCAATTAATTATTTATGTCCTTTTTTGTTTGACATTTTCTTATTTAAAATTTATCACACCTGAGATAAGGTGACTACTTGTACAAAACCAAAAAATTGAATATTTATATTTTTTTTGTATTGCATAAAATATTAAATATAAATATTTTCATTATTATTGGCTTTAACTCAACATTTGTTAAAATTAAAACTATATAGATATGTACTTCAAAGTTTTTTGTTTGAAAAGTCACAAGATAAGGGACACAAGTTATCATCAGTTCTTTATAAAGAATAATAAATTAAAATGGCTGACAAAAACATCACATCAAGATCAGGTAAGCAAATAAATATTGACATAGGTATAACTAGCCAAGAAACAGAAGAAAGTGTAGTTCTACCACTTCTTTCCCAGGAATTGAAATTGGTGACCAAGTTCAGCAGACAATGATAGAAAATGTGGAAGAAAGTAGGCAAGCAGAAAATGTTCAAGTAGCACATAACCAGAGCAGAAACGACAACAAAGACATATTGCAATTTTTGCAAAATATGCAACAAGCACTTGAAGGTAAAATGAAAAAAGGTCAGCAAGATCTAGAAAAGAAAATGGAAAAAGGTCAGCAGGAACTCAAAAGAGAAACTAGTAAAGAACAAATATTAAACAAGGACAAAAGAGATTGAAAGAAAAGGTGGACAAGAAAATACAGGAAATCGAAGTTAAAATATATATATATATATATATATATATATATATATATATATATATATATATATATATATATATATACTAATTTTTCGGCCATGTAATTTTGAAATAAAATAGGAAATTTTCAACTGTGCACATATAAGATTGTTGATAAATATTACTGTTGTGTTAAAAAGTGCTCCGGGTCCGAAAAATGACGACAGCGCTGTTTCGTCCTAGTATCCGGCCATTACATTTGGTACAAATTATTACCTCGCAATTGTGCCCTATAAATAGATTTCCAAATTATAAAACAGTAAACACGGTACAATAGCGACATCTCGATGGATCACTCAATAACATAAGAGCAACACAAATCCACAATGTTGTATAAAACCGCCATGTGATGGTGCCACAGTAAGTTAAAAACTAAATATATAAATATGGGTTTGAAGTGTACCTGTTATTTGATCAAACACTAGGGAGCCTTTTGATCTTGTTGTAAACAATTAATTGGTGCCTAAAAACAATCTAAATTTTTGATTACACATATTACTTTACTAAAATCGAAAGGTACAATGATGGCGTCAGTTTTTTTCTATTTTACAATAACTTTCAGTTCTTAAATGTACGTAATTATAAACGATGAACCATCAAAAGGTTATGACTTCAATAATTCTAAATTATTAGTAAAATCTGCCACCCAGTATCTAGCTAATTTTACATTCAGCTATATTAGTACGTGTTCAGGGACTATGTCTGGTTTAGATTCAAGAAAACTATAAGCTATAAATTAGAGTGGAATGCACTTTGGCCGTTAAATCGCCAAAGAGAAGTAAAATTAGCAATCGTGAAAGTTTTATCAATACAAAGGCTATTTAAAATGTAGCAAGCTGTAAACAACTAAAAAAAGATTCTGGCATTTTATGCATTTAAAACTTCTTTAAATATATTGGAAACGTATTCTAGTCAAGTAAACCACTAGACGTAAACTGTTCGTATTTAAATTAAATTTCACATTGAATGCAACTTTGCTGCAATTTTTTATACAAAGGTTTTCTTAAATTTAGTCGCCAAAAATATCTGTTTTTGTTACCTTAAATACTAAACATAACAAATACAATCTAAGGTATATGGATTGAAAAAAATTAGTTTATTTTATTTGAGAAATAGACCAAAGCTTATCTGTTTTTAGGTGAATGTGAAATGCAACATGGAGATTTCTGCATGAGAGCCTTCAGAACAACCTCAATAACGATAATTTTGAAATGCGTCATTTCAAAAAGTTGGTCAACATTATTTTATTAATAAAAATATAAAATTAACGAAAAAAAAACGTTTTTTTTTTCAAATTTTCTCTCGTGTAATTTTGAACGTATTTATTTTGGAGGAAAGTTGAGAAAGAAAAAAACTTTCGTAATAAAATTTGTCATAAGATAGGGTTGGTCGGAAATCTAAAAATATATTTCCCTTATAGCAAAATAGCAATAATTGAAAAAAAAAGTAAAAAAAGCAGTTTTGAAATCAATTTTTTTCGACCATTTAAATTTCTCTAAGGACCTTCATATTAGGACAAAGAAAACTTTATGCCATGGTAATAACACTCTAAAATTCTTTAGGATCGAATCAATAGCTTTTCTATAATAATTTTGCTATTCGATTTCGTTTACAAAAATTGACCATTTGTCAAGTTTATCTGAGTTCAAAATATCACGTTAACGTATTCAAATGTATTTTTGACATATAGTAGGGAACTCAAGTTTTTTTCAGAATCAAAATCGGATGATTTGGACGCCGTCAGGAATTGTTGACATTATTGATATTTTTGCTTATAAACAAATAGATTATCTCGGCGGATTTTCACTATTTTTTTTTTGCAATACATGGTTTGAAAGTACTTGGAAAGGCGCTTCTTTTTATGAAAAAAAAATCAAATCTCTCTCATTTTAAAATTAAATTCGAAGATTCAAAATACACTTCTGAAAAATATTTTCATTTTGTCGGCTTCTAATGGAGCGATTTTGATCATTTTTTTAAACCGATGTATCGCGAATAATATATATATATATATATATATATATATATATATATATATATATATATATATATATATATATATATATGTATGAAGTAAAATGCGTATATATGTTTATGCGGCTTTCACGGATTCCTCCGTGTGAGATGCAATAGCAGTGGTTATATCCATATTATGCTGCTGTAGTGCTGAAATCACATTCAGCAAACGTACAACTATATGCAACTCTGTGTGCGAATGAAGTAAAATGTATACAATGAATGCAAACTTCGCTCCATCATTTCCTTTCCATGTTAGAGGGTGCACAGTTTGAATAAATTGCTAAAAAACACAATTCATCCTGTTCCACCACCACCGAGATGGTGGCCTGCCTGTACCATCACACCTAGAAGAAAGTTAAAGAACTTACCCTCTCCGCTACAGTGATACAGCAGAGGTACATGTTTCGTCTCTCACTAGACTCATCAGGATACCGACATGCATCTGTCTGTGCAAAGGACAGATCGGAAAGAAGCATACATAACTGAACGTGGCTTCGCCGACCTCCTGCCGGATGGCGTATATATGTTTATGCGGCTTTCACGGATTCCTGCGTGTGAGGTGCAATAGCAGTGGTTATATCCACATTGTGGTGCTGTAGTGCTGAAATCATATTCAGCAAACGTACAACTATATGCAGCTCCGTGTGCGAATGAAGTAAAATGCGTACAGTGAATCCAAACTTCGCTCCATGTAAGAGGGTGCACAGTTTGAATAAATTGTTAAAAAACATATATATATATATATATATATATATATATATATATATATATATATATATATATATATATATACATATATATATATATATATATATATATATATATATATATATATATATATATATATATCCTTGAAGGCTTGTGTGTATTTCACACACCAGAGTACGGCGAAAATATATTACTGCCTTTCTGTTTAGCCCAATTTTGTAATCGTTGATATTTGTTTCTCGACAATCCAATGTCAAATAGAAGAGCGGCTCACAAATGTAACTGGGCACGACGCAACCACAACACTGTTGCCTTCTATTTTAAATTTCTTAACTAGAAATTATTTTGGGCCATTTTCTCAAATTCTACCCACTAAGCCCGTCTAACTTCTTTCAGGTTAGTTCGGGACAGAAGATCGTAGGGAACGCCTACGAGTAATATTACCCCCGCTAACTTCCGTGCGAGTCGAAGACGAGCAGTACCTTGAAACTAATGAGAGGGTGTATTTAGTTTTCGTCTAAACTTATAACGTAATCGCCGGAATTTGGAATATTTAATGACCATTTCATACATTGATTGTTTTAAATACAGCAAATAGTCCAAATACAAAAAAAAAAGATTTTTATTTATTCTAATAAAAATACTAGTGAAACGCAACGGTAATTTCTAAGTAAATAAGTTAATAAACCACTTTAAAATTAAAAATCATTCTCAAAAATAAACTTTGATTCTGGTAAAAAATAAAAGTAATTGTAAATAAATAAGCAAATAATTAATTTCAATTTAAATCAACAAAAACACCTAAAAGTCTACAAAAAATATTCAAACAGGCCTCCTCTTTGAGCAAGACAATAACCCAGTCTATTGTAAAATACGGTTCCCGTATTTGCCAAAACTTCAGAGGTTATATCCCTATTAGCCTTTTCCATCATGTCCTCACAAAACACCATACGTTTTACCTGGTCTTCCGGAAAAATTTCTTGAGTCGTTCGTAATTTGTAACAGCGATATTTGTTCCGCTTTAAAATATTCCGAACTGTTCGAGCGTTCATATCAAGTTCTTCGGCAATTGCGGTACTAATTCAAGGAAAATTAATTTTTGCTAAGCCAGTAACGTCAGTCTCCCGATTTGCTCGTTCTTCAGTAATTTGAGGAACTGGTTGGTCCTCATTATTATCTGGGCATTTTTTACAAATTTTTGAACAACCAGTTGCCTCAAATTTTTTAATAATTTCCGAAATTCTAGATTTTGAAGGATTAGGATAATTTTCAGACGTAAATGCAAATCTGCCGATTATCTCATTCATACCCTTATTAAAATAGTGCCGCTTAATAATCTGCACTTTTTGTTCCCAGGAATAAAGTACCATTTTAGGTAAAAAAATTTGGCGCGAAACACGGAAATACTAAAACTCGGTACTTACGCTTACGGCCTGAATACAAGCAAATAACTTGGAATCCTCTTGTTGTACTAGGGCGTGGCGTATGCTGCCGCCCGCTCTCACCGCGCCAGCATTTTATTACCCCTCACCTTAGAGCTAAACTGGTAATTTATTAAATTTAAGCACGCATGTCAATGCTTACGATGTTTATCTTCTGTCTCATTCTGATTGGATTAATAATATAGTATATTCCTTTATCTTACTTAAGAAACGTCCAAGTTTCGGTTTGGATTTTCCACACCTATATATATATATATATATATATATATATATATATATATATATATATATATATATATATGTAGATAAGTTTTTGTCCGTGTAATTTAAAATAAAATAGAATAAAATATTGGCGAAGCGGACGTGAAAATTTGTCAATCTACATGATTCTCGTATTAAAAAGTGCGGAGCACTCCAAAGTATGGAATAACTCCGGGTCCGACAGATGGCGACAGCGCTGTTTCGTCCTAATATGGGACTCGTCAGGCCACCGCAGTCGGTACAAACCATCATCTCGCCTTTGCATCGTATAAGCCATACTTATAATCAAAATACGGCAAATAAGACGACAAAGGCGACATCTCGATGGTCCACTTGGTAATACAAGAACCATACAGATTAACAAAGTTTGTAAGAGAACCGTCATATGGTGGCGCGACGGTGAATTAAAACAGAAATATGTAAAATCGAGTACACGAAACGCGCTGCCCAAAAGATAGGGGTCGCTTTGGCTGCTTAAATAGCGGTATGCTTGCTTGCCAGTACCGAAAAATGCGACCCCTATCTTTTGGGCAGCGCGTTTCGTGTACTCGATTTTACATATTTCTGTTTTAATTCACCGTCGCGCCACCATATGACGGTTCTCTTACAAACTTTGTTAATCTGTATGGTTCTTGTATTACCAAGTGGACCATCGAGATGTCGCCTTTGTCGTCTTATTTGCCGTATTTTGATTATAAGTATGGCTTATACGATGCAAAGGCGAGATGATGGTTTGTACCGACTGCGGTGGCCTGACGAGTCCCATATTAGGACGAAACAGCGCTGTCGCCATCTGTCGGACCCGGAGTTATTCCATACTTTGGAGTGCTCCGCACTTTTTAATACGAGAATCATGTAGATTGACAAATTTTCACGTCCGCTTCGCCAATATTTTATTCTATTTTATTTTAAATTACACGGACAAAAACTTATCTACATATTTATTTACTTGTTTGGCTTTGAAACACGCTAAACGATGCTCTCATGGTGGGATCGTTTGGTGCGGCACGTGGCTTTGGCTGCTTAAATAGCGGTATGCTTGCTTGCCAGTACCGAAAAATGCGACCCCTATCTTTTGGGCAGCGCGTTTCGTGTACTCGATTTTACATATTTCTGTTTTAATTCACCGTCGCGCCACCATATGACGGTTCTCTTACAAACTTTGTTAATCTGTATGGTTCTTGTATTACCAAGTGGACCATCGAGATGTCGCCTTTGTCGTCTTATTTGCCGTATTTTGATTATAAGTATGGCTTATACGATGCAAAGGCGAGATGATGGTTTGTACCGACTGCGGTGGCCTGACGAGTCCCATATTAGGACGAAACAGCGCTGTCGCCATCTGTCGGACCCGGAGTTATTCCATACTTTGGAGTGCTCCGCACTTTTTAATACGAGAATCATGTAGATTACGTCCTCTTCGCCAATATTTTATTCTATATATATATATATATATATATATATATATATATATATATATATATATATATATATATATATATAGTAGATCATCAACCACCAAGCACACAAGATGCCAAATGAGAGTTGATTCGTCTATTAACTTCCACAGGAAACCAAATGAAGGCACGGATGAAACACTACGCAATATATATATATATATATATATATATATATATATATATATATAATATATATATATAATTTATAATCACTTTCTTTATTTGTTATTTATCACGCTGAACGATATATTATAAGCTGGTGTTTAACGTTCCCACGGAAATATTTTATTAGATATACGACAAATTTATTTCGCAACATATTATATTCACCCAACAATGAATTTTCGAGAGTACATGGGAACCCTGAAATTTAATAAAGTTAAATTTGATTGTTCGGAGTTTAAATATGCAGGTACACAATTTATAGCCATATTTCACAGACAGAGTGTCTGTATATGCACAAACGGGCATGTTATGTATTTCACTGAATAATTCAAAATATTCGTTGTTGCGTTAGAGGGAAGCTTCGAATCTACAACCTAATACTGGACAATTTATGCTGGGCTATCGGTATAGCTCTTATATTAGTAATAGTCGCTATATTAATAGAAATACACATATGCATGCTCTGCAAGCAGCTATTCTACTGTAAATATAAACTGCGCCATGACGGAAATAGAAAGTTCACAGAGAAAACTAGAAGACTCTTGACATGCAAAGAAATATCATTTTCTTGTGCTACAAATGGATAATGCTACTAAGAGACCAGGGAGAAAAATAATTTGTGAATATTGATAAGCAATTGATTAACAAATACAAATGTGCAATTATATTTCCAAAGTTTAGTAGATTATTCTAAACTATGGCAGGCAATATGGATGATAGACGACTCAACATCGCTACGGCTAAGGGACATAAACTGGCTGCTCATCATCAATCAAACTAACAAAACATTCAAGTTTAGTTGATAGATTATATCCAAGTCAAGTCAAACAGGAGGATGTCGACTAATTCACATCGAACTACTAAGTAACGTCAAATCAGGTTATTTCAACAGAAACTCATTAAAATATATCATCAGAAAATTTACAAACCAGAAAGACCAATGCTGATATGAGTGTCGAACATCAGAGACATTCTATCATATAACGGGAGGATGTCAAGCTTTTGCCGCATCTAAGTACAAGAACAAACACGATTCAGCTGCGAAGATCATCTATCGAAAATTACCAAACACTTTTACAAGTAGAGAAAGTTTTCCACCATAATTACAGCCCGAAATTTTATTCTGGTCAATAACGAATTTAAATTATATAGGGATCAGGCTGTGGTTATGAACCATACAATTGCTCATTAAAGACTAGACATGTAAGCAAGCAATATTAATGAAAATCACGATCGAAATACGAAACTGAGAGACGAACATAAAGAAAGGACAGCCAAATATCGAGATCTGAATGCAGAAATGCTCAGGCAGTAGAAAATGAGTAGCGTCCGGATGATTCTCACAATTCTATTAACAACTGATATTATACCAAAGAGACTTCTGCTTAAAATCAAGAAATGGACCTTAGCGATAATACTTGTGACCGATAATATGAAATCAGCTCTTAGAGAACACAATGCATTTGATATCTGACTATATCTAAGATGGTAAATGTTCTTTGGAGGAAGTGCAGAGTATATAGAAATAATACTTTAGTGAAGAAGCTCAGCAAAAGTACTAAAACATATATCCATAATGACTATCATCAAGCACTACCTAAATACATTCAGTGAATGCTGTAAAATGTATTTATTATACACAGCCAGTAACAATTTACATGAATGCGTTCCAGAGCGTCACTTCATTTAATTGAAATATGTGTGTTTATTAACGCGTCCTGCATAAAATAGGTAACTCATTTTCTTTATGTTTTTGAAGTTTTCAAAAGAAAGTTTATAATCTGTGACTAATATAAAGTAAATGAAAATACTGCTCTAAGGAGAAAATATAAATTTTGATAAAGCAGCTAAATATGATCAAGTTGCATGAATTAATTGTCTTTATATCCTGACAATTATTTTCCCAGGCACAATTGCATAGATAAGTTCAGGATGTAAATCAAAGTTTAAAGAAATACTCTGATCAACATGAAACGCACAAATCAGTTTAGAAACAATGGCAATGAAAATGAATTAAATTCCAATCAATATCAAAATATTGTTAATATTATTATTTCTATCATAAGTCAGCGTTATGTTCTTTTTCCCATGATAAATTTTAGTTTACCAAACCTGCAACACATTTGTATTGAATAGTCGAAAGAAAAGCAGTATTCGCGTTTTGACTAGTTAATACTTTTTATTAACTTAGAAAGAAAATTATACGCAATCTAGAAATAAGTTCTGAATTTATTAATTAATTGGTTAACACAAAATTTAAAATTACACTGGACAACAGCCAAAATGTATCTAAAATAAAATCGACTAAATTTTACGGCTTTTGGTGTGCTAAAACCAAAACAAAACTTATCTTTTTAATATTAGTTCAAATTCTAGCGATATGTGAAGTCATATTTCCCTGTATATTAACAATGAAGCTCCAAGAATGCATGTGATATATTTGTATTGTTATAACAATAGAGGGTGCCACGTTGCCAATTCGACAATATGAAATACCTATTGACAAGTATAGAATATGATGAAAACACAATGGCAGATCTGTGGCGACTTAAAGATGATTGCACTTGGTTGCAGCTAGGCTACACCAAGTTTTGCTGTTTTTTGTGTGAATGAGACTTTATTACAAGAGAAAAGACTAGTCCCTTCGACAATCATTAGAGCCAAGTGAAAAGAACATAAAACATATGCCACTGATAGATCCCAAGAAGATTTTGTTGTCACCACTGCAAATCAAATTAGGCCTAATGAAAAACTTTGTTAAGGCACTGAATATAGATGGGCCAGCTTTTCAGTACCTGCGTCAGAAACTACCAAGTCTAAGTGAAGCGAAAATTAAAGAAGTTATGAAAGACAGACATTTTGACAACTCTCTATCGATGTTGAAAAAAATGCTTGTAGTGACTTTCGCCTCGTGGTCACTAATTTCTTCGGAAATAGAAAAGCTGACAGTTGCGTTATTCTTGTCGAAAATATGCTGTCATTATATCAAAAAATGGGTTACTATGGCTCTAAAGATCCCTTTCCTCCACTTACATCTGTACTTTTTTCCTGACAACTTTGGAGCTGTAAGTGATGAGCACGGCGAACGCTTCCGTTAGGGAAGGTACCAGGGAAAGTGGAATGCTTCCATTCTGGCGACCACTGTTGGACTCTTATTAGAGATGCTCCAGAAACCATTCACAAAAAAAACAAGAAAAAAGACAGGATATTTAGTGTCTCTACAAGAAAAAGTATGCATTTTTTATTATTTTGTCAAAAATAAAATAAAAGACTGGTTCTTGAAAATTGCAACTAAGTTTTTAATTTCATTATCATTTTTTGTGTTCAGTGCAGTAACAGAAAAATGCACTTTTCATACAAGACACAACAAATGGATTAAAATTTGTTGCGGAGTGTTATTGCGAAATATGAAAATTTTATTTAATAGTTGCGTAGTCATTGTTGAATGTACACACTAAAAGGTTTAAAGAAATAACTGTCATGGGAAACACTCCTTACTAGATTCCTACCTTTACTTGAATGTCGACAATGCCGCAGGTTTTAAACTTAATACTAGAAATATTTTAATAACAAAACTGCAATGAAAGGTGACGGCAGTTTATTAAAGAAAATTTATGACTCAAAGTAGACTCTAAAAATCAGGAAGAAAACGAAATGGAACCATAAGACCCAGCTCAGAGCTTCTGGAAATCCGGTTTCCGTTAAAATGAGTGCTGCTCCAGTATATTGTATGTTTTTGTACCCCTGATTAAAGGTTTCAATGAGCACGAAGCCCGATAACCCGACAATTTTTGAATATCCCTCGTAAACTGAAACAGGAACAGCTGAGAAAATTTGAAAATAGATGGATGTTTTTGAGTCACTGAATCCGATTATGTCATTTTTTTCCTACAAGGTCACCTGAATGTAATTATAGGGTCACTTCAAGGTCAAACTTGAAAAACCGGCCGAAAAATCTAATAAAATTCATATATGGGTTTCTGGAAGAACTAAGAAAAAACTTTTCAACAAATTCCTATCTCTTCTACCTCGAGGTTTTCAGATCACTTAATTCAAATCTAGGATTTACTCGATCTCACTATTTCATGTAGAGGTCCCTTTGGTTCCATTTTTATGTCATCTCAAACTCATTTCCCTATTTGACCTTGAAATGACGTTGACTCTGACCTTATACAGACAAGCAAACCCGGATTCTAAATCAGCTACCTGAAAAACCTATATAGAAATTTTTTCAGAATTTTCTGATGGTTTTTAAGGTTTGATCTTGTACTGATACTAAAACGGGCAGTATCTTAAGGAACCCCGAACAGGACGGGTTTTTGCTTGCATTCTTGTTGAGAGTTTAAATGTTATTTTGATGCCATTTTGTTGTAACAAGGACTTGCCACTTATCAAGGTTAAATGACCTTTAAATGATTTTCATGTGACCTTGTAGGATCAAAGAAGGACATGGCCTTTTAGTGACCTTGATCCTGACGTGATCGAGGTTAACCGACCTTGGATCGGAATCAGCGATCCCAAAAACTCTAGCATACCCTAGTGACACTCGTTGATACTTCATAGATAAAATGTCGACCTAATTATTATTTCAGTTTACGAAGGAGCGTAGGCCTTTAAGTGATGAAGTGCAGGCGCGGATCCAAGAGGAATGGGTTAGAAATTTTAGAATCAAAAATACCGGTCCTGTAATAATGGACTATTTGGGTTGATAACAATAGATTTTTGGATGTGTGAAGTGTTAAAAAGGATTTTAATCCTTGTCATAGGCGTCGGATGGAGGTAAATTTTATCATCAAGTATTTATAGCGTATAATATTTTTTCGGCGATAAACTTAAAATAAAAAGTTTTTGTAATGTTTTATTTCTTGTGATTTCTTAATAATTCACATACATTGGAAAATATAGATAATTTTGATATATTTAACACAAATCACAACTGTACTTTTATTGTTTTTAATTTTGGCATAGAAACCGCTTTAGGCACATTCAGACTAAAATAAAGCCGTTTTCTCTCAAAAAATTCTAAATTATAATTTAGATACTTACAAAATGCCCATTGTCAAAAATACAAGAAATTAACCATATATAAAAAAATAAAATTCATCCATATAATATTAAAATTTTTTTGGGGCTATCGATCATTTTATTATTAATTAAAACATTTTTAGGACATTTGACGTTTCAGTTTATTTATTTTCTTAAACCATCTGCAGAATTACAATTAAACACTAAAAAGGGATTCAAATGTAATTAATTTTTATATGATACAGAAAATTTAAATAATAATTGTGTTTACGCTGCTAAACATTACGTATCTAATTCGTAATCAAAGTCAGTGAAGTTATCTTCCGCTCAAATTAATTACATTTTTTCCTCTATCTTACCGATCATGAGATCGAGTTTTCACATGTTCTTTTATTCTTTTATTATATGGATTTTTCCCAATTTTCTGCAGTAACTTTATTCAAAAAATCTTTCAAAAGTTCAGTTAAATTACTAATTTTGTAAGTTGTGTTATCTCTAGCAACTCTACCTCTTACTTGAGAAAGATATTTCCTTCTCCAACGGACAACGGACGATCTACTAGAACAGATTTCCTATCTGGTTTTTCCCAGCAAAAATTAAGCAATGAGCAATTTCCAGAGCTCAGTTCTTTTAATTTCAGGTAAATCCAGATCTTCACTGATTTTAGTTAGAATTTTGTCGATGGTTGAAATCTGCTTCTCATAATAAAATGTATGTACAACTTCTTTTATTGCAGTTTAGATCTCTTCTTCCAACGAGCTTTTTCGTCCGCCTGTGATCGAATGTGGCTTGGGAGTACTAACAAGTCAAGTCGTTTTTTTCTCCTTCGATATTCGGTACATAGTAGATTTTCCAACTCCTGTCATGTTTAACATTATTATTTAGATATTGATATCTTAAGGCATCATAAACATTCATCTAATAAGTTCATCGTCGAGGAAAAATACCCTGGTTTGACGATTTTGGAATAAATATAGATGTGGAAGCCACATCTTTTAGGTATCTCAATAATCTCAAAAAATATAGAAAAACAAGCGCAAACAAGTTAAATCACGAAGGAGGCACTGTAAGGTGTACTTTGCTCATTGACGAAATTAAATTGAACTATCGGAAATTTTATTGTTGCAGTAAATTTATACAGGCTTATAATATTTAAATATAATTAAATATAATTAGATTTACGGCAGTCCTCAGTTAACTGCGACACTAGAGCTGGTACGTTCGAGGTTTCGATAACAGTTTCGCTAGTTCTTGAGTAGAATATAGGAATGTGTATGCTTGCGATCGCCCCTCTCCTTCCCAAGAGCTTCGAGTTCAGCAAAATGGAACCGATTCTGCCTTTTAACTTAGGAATATTATGCTCCTGGCACTCTCCCCCCCGTTAAAAACTTGTTTTTCAAACGATATGCCCCCCCAAGAGCTGTGAGTTTAAGAAAATATACCCGATTCTGCCTCTTATATTAGGAATGTGTATGCTGCTCGGATCAAAATACTCAACATACTGCAATACTAGCCATTTTAGCGAAACCTGATTTCCATAATCTCTGAGCAGGGTTCTTTATTCAAAAAAATTGAAGTAAGCTTTAGGAAATATCTTATTTGTTTCATGAACGTATTCATCAAGAGACAAAAAAGGATGGTAACAATATGTATACAAACACTTTCTGCATCAGAGTGTAATATTCTGAAAGCAAATTGTTCAAATTCCTATAGGTTTAAATCCGAATTATAGTATTTAAAATTAATTGTTCAACAGAGTTCAGACTCGGCTCGCTTTTTTCGTTTTTACTTCTTCTTTCAATAAATGAGAAAAAATATGTAGTTCAATGGAACAAACTGTCAAAAAATCTATTCAATTAATCAATAATTTGTTATTATTTTTTTAACTTAAAAAATTTTCATTATTATTCCGAGTAATGCTGGCAATCCAAGTTCTTGCAGCTGTCCTGCCCCCCCCCCCAGGAAAGGCACCTCCTTAATTATTTGACTCCCATATTCAAGAGTGAAAGGTTCAAACGTACTACCAATATTCTAGAATTTTGTAATATTCTAGAAAGTTTTAGAACATATGGAAATATAATAAAAATGGAGCCCTGTTATGTTGAAGTAGTTGATGATATTTCCAAATTTCTTGAAAAACCTCTTAGTTGTGTGGAATCAGATGAAGAAGGGAGCGAAACTTGACAATGACAATACTTAAAAAAGATCTTTGACAATTGTATGTTGATTAAATGTAAATAATTAGTATTATATTAAAATTATTCATTTTCTTATTATTTTTAAAATGTAAAATGACTTTATTACTGATAATAATTATTAGTTATTAAATTAATTAGTTTTATTAGTAGTGCAAATGTTGTAAGAAAAAGATTGGCAATAATAACCAAGTTTATTGCGACATGCAATTATGGTCTTGTCATTCTGCATCCCTCTGTTCAATCCTAAATTCGCTCCAATAATTCCTTCGCATCTCCAACTTTTTTTGCATAAACAATTTGAACATTATTCAATATTAAACAATTTAAATTAAGTAAATTGACATACGCTAAGTAAATTTTTTATTTATTTTTTTAATTTTGTTTAGTTTTGTTTAATAATAGACGATTAACAAATTAACTATCCTTTTTTCTAAATAAACAATTTAAAAGTTATTAACGATTAAAATTAAAATTAAATATATTACGATTATAAAATGTACAAAAATGGGGTCATTTATAGGCTGCACCTATATTGTTATGGTAGTAGGCTTAGGGGTTAACAACATACTTTTTGTGTATTTAATAATTTTAACGTAGTTTAGCGATGTAACTAAGTTAAAGTTTTTTGTTCATTGTTTGAAAAGCAATGACAATACAAAATTATAATAATTTTAACAAATAATAATAAATTATTGGCAATAATCGTAAAATGAATGTCGAAATAGGCTATTTTTCCATATATGTATATATATATATATATATATATATATATATATATATATATATATATATATATATATATATATGAAATAAAATGCGAAACAGTGAACGCAAACTTCGCTCTATCACATCCTTTCTGTGTTAGAGGTTGCACAGTTAGGATAAACTGTAATAAAGCACAATTCATCCTATTCCACCACCATCGAGATGGTGGCCTACCTGTACCACCATACCGAGAAGAAAGTCAAAGCTTACCCTCCCCGCCACAGTGATACGGCAGAGATACATGTTTCGTCTCTCACTAGACTCATCAGGGTACCGACGTGCATGGTGGTGGAATAGGATGAATTGTGCTTTATTACAGTTTATCCTAACTGTGCAACCTCTAACATAGAAAGGATGTGATGGAGAGAAGTTTGCGTTCACTGTTTCGCATTTTATTTCACTTACATACGGAGTTGCATATAGTTGTACGTTTGCTGAATGTGATTTCAGCACTACAACAGCATAATGTGGATATAACCACTGCTAATGTATCTCACACGGAAGAATCCGTGAAAGCCGTATAAACACATATAAGCCATCCGACGAGAGGTCGGCGAAGCCGCGTTCAGTGTTGCATACTTCCTTCCGATATGTCCTTTGCACAGCCAGGTGCATGTCGATACCCTGATGAGTCTAGTGAGAGACGAAACATGTATCTCTGCCGTATCACTGTGGCGGGGAGGGTAAGCTTTGACTTTCTTCTCGGTATAGTGGTACAGGTAAGCCACCATCTCGATGGTGGTGGAATAG
The DNA here is from genome assembly GCA_034092305.1 of Diaprepes abbreviatus. NCBI lineage: Eukaryota > Metazoa > Arthropoda > Insecta > Coleoptera > Curculionidae > Diaprepes > Diaprepes abbreviatus. The sequence continues at coordinate 106,819 of JASJET010000334.1, read as the reverse complement.
GATGAATTGTGCTTTATTACAGTTTATTCTAACTGTTTAACCTCTAACACAGAAAGGATGTGATGGAGCGAAGTTTGCGTTAACTGTTTCGCATTTTATTTCACTTACACACGGAGTTGCATATAGTTGTACGTTTGCTGAATGTAATTTCAGCATTACAACAGCATAATGTGGATATAACCACTGCTAATGTATCTCACACGGAGAAATCCGTGAAAGCCGTATATATATATATATATATATATATATATATATATATATATATATATAGATTTATTGAAAGTAGAAGTAAAAACAAAAAAAGGAGACCAGTCCGAATCTTGTTGGACAATTATTCTGAAGAGGAAATTAAACTAAAAATTAATCTTTGTTTTTTTACAAGTTAAATAAAACCGCAATAATTGAATATTTTTTCACAAAAAAATTCGCATATTTGGGACACCAAAGGGTATGCTCTCTTTAAGTTTGGGCTTAATCGAATCATTTTTGAGGAATAAAAAACGAAAAACTCAATAAACGGTTTTTTGCTTTTTTCTCGGAAAATTTTGAGGTTAGGGTAAAAATAGTTTCTACAAAAGTTATAGATATTTTTATTACCTTCAACTTTTGTTTTTAATTTTTTTTTTTTAGATAAGCTGAGTAGTTTAGCTGAAAATCGCAAAAAACTCTTCTTTCAACCATAAAAATTACCCCCATTTCAGTCCAGTGGTTCGGATTATTTTTTTTTTCATTAGTTATGATATTGCCTACAATACACCGCTATCAGGTTGCTGTAACGAGTTACTTTTTTCCAAATCTTGTTTTGACTGGTGTATAATAGACAAAAAATATGAAGAACTAGATTTCTATAATTTATTTATATATTAATTTTTAATTACATCCTTTAAACTAATATACAACAAATAGCTTATTATTAATTAAATTTTACTCATCTCGGCATACCCTTAAATTTTATTAAAACGTCAACATATTTTCTCTTCAAATTACTTAAAATTATAAATCGAAGTCTTAAAAAATTTAATTTCGAAACTGACTGCCTTTGCTTATTTCTTGTCTCTTCCCCATAATCATAGAATATATCTTATCCAGCTTAATGTACGCTTTCTGTCATATTTGGCACGGCATATGGATATAAATTTCCATTCTCAAAGGATAATAATATTCAATAAATCTCCTTGACGGGCCTTTATATTTCAGTCATAAGGCGAGACGTTGTGTGTTATCCGTCTTGCGGCAGTTCGACACTAATATGGCGGGAATTTGCAATAAAGGCCTCCGGCTACGCAACCAGAACAATGTGTTTTGTCAGTTGGTACACCTGTTTAAGTGACGACCGCGTTGCTCCATTTGTCATCATCTGCCTCTATGCCAGAGTCGCTTTGATCTCGGATAGGATGTGGTGAGATGCCGGAAGTCGGGTCAAACATGTATGAGGTTTTCGGGATAAAGAACATTCCATTCTATAACTCAATGTGAAAATATAAATTACAATTTATAACAATATAAAGTAGAATATATATGGGAGGGAGCTAACTAACAGTGTAAAATTGCGAGCATTTTCATTACTCAAACTCGAATAAATTGTCTTTTTGGCTGCCTATTCCTTTTTTTTTAATCTTTCAAGTAGTAAATGTTATTAGGTATTTTACCTAAGACTTCACTAAATACCCAATGAAAACAGGAAAGTACTTATTCATAGTATATAAATATTGTTAAATTTTAATATTTAAATTTCGATAAGGTCGGACATTTTATAAATCTGGATAAGAACTACGAGAGAGTTTGAAAACCAGCCTATTTAGGCATAATTTGGGCATATAACAGGCTTATACAGGGTGTACGGTAAGTACTTCCCAATTTCTTGCGAGCATACAGGAGAGGTCCAAATAATCCTACTTGGTCATAGAAAAAAAAATCCTAAAGGGCCCATAACGGAAATACCCAGCGATTTACTTTATCGGTTCTAAGTTTTCAATCGACTTGTATAATTTAATGAAATTTTACTATTTTATAGATCAAACCATATTAGAGTAGATGTTTTAGATCAACAGAAAAGTCAAGAAAGAGTTTGCAGCCACACTCGTTGTGCCTAATTTTTGACAGTTGTCATTTTACAGAGCTGAAAACTGATTTTTTAAATACTTTGATTATTCCTCTACAAAAAAGGTACTCTTAATGTATTTAGATTAAACTGGTGGTTGTCGAGATAAATCAGTAACAGGTAAAAATCAGGTTATTATTGCTAATACCTACATAATGAATTATTATTGATGGAACTCGTCAAATTCACCTTAAAGAAAATTAATTTTAAAACATGGAAGTATATTTTAACGCAGAGTATGCTGATATGCATTTAATTTATGGTAAAATGCTATCAAATTCTTCGAAAGCAAGAAGACTTTATGCTAAAAGATCTCCAGCTCGAACAGTGCCAAGTTCAAAAGTCTTTCAAAGGGTTGATCGAAGCCGAAAGGAAACAGGTAGTAGATAATTAGAAAATAATTATTAAAGTTAACGAATTAATTTTTTACATGTAGGGTCATTTTTGCCATGTGGCGGTGAGGGCTCTCCAAGGAAAGCACAAAGCCCTTACGTAGAGGAACAAATTTTGCTGACAAACCTTCAAACAGTAAAAGAGAGCGTGAGACACAAAACAATGTTACAAAATGAATTGTAGATGAAACTCTAATAGAACAGTTACGACTTCAGCCGTACCATCTTGAAAAAGTACACACTATACCTTCGGATGACTACCCGTAAGACTTCAATACTCAAGCAGTAACATAATCTTAATATGTGGACTGACCTTATCAGAAATAACCTTATAGGTCCATTTGTTTTGAAATAAAGACTCAATGGTGAGATTTATTTACAATTTTTGCAGCAAAATTTAAATAATTTATTGGAATATGTACCTCTTGATAGAAGAATGCAAATGTGGTACTTGCATGATGGTGCTCCAACTTATTTTAACCGTATAGTACGTTAACACAACAAACGTTTTTGGCTCTCGATGGATATGTCGAGGTGGGCCTGTTTTATGACCACCAAGATCTCCAGACCTGAATACCTTCTGGAGACATCTAAAAGAACTAGTTTATTCAACGTCAGTAAATACTAGAGAAGAACCACTAACGAGAATAGGACAGCACTCTAACGAAGTTCGTAATAATGCCGGGATATTATTTGCATTGCAGCGGGAAAATATTTGAAGAATAAGAACATGTATTGAAGTACGTGGAACCCATCTTGAACATTTGGAAAAATAATATTTAACCGTTTTCACTATTTTTGCATTTTAATAACAATGTAAATTAATTGAGCCCCGGTTAACCCTTTAAAAGGTTTCTGGACTGGAAAATGTCTGAGCTGGAAATCTTTCAGCATGACATCTTCTTGCTTTCGAAGAATTAAACAGTGCTTCGCCATAATTAAAGTACATCAGCACACTCTCCATTTTTATTTTTACCTGTTTGTGTTTAGCAATAGTAACTTTTGAGTTTTTCGCATAAAGACCGATTTATCTCGAAAATCGTTAGTTTTTTCGAAATACCTTTTTTGAAGAGGAATTGCCAAATTTCAACTCCGCAAAATGACACCTGTCCAAAAATTAGGCCCAACGAGTGTGGCTGCAAGTCTGGTCCTGATTTCTCTGACGATCTAAAACATCCACTGTAGTATGGTTTAATGAGTCTTCATGGCCTCTATAAAATATTAAAATTTTACGAAATTATACAAGTCGGTTCAAAACTGATAGGCTGATAAGGTAAATCGCAGATTTTTTTTCTATGGCAAAGTAGGGTTATTTTACCTCCCCTGTATATTCCCTAGGAATTAGGAAGAACTTATCGGTCACCCTGTATAAATATTGCAACTCACAATGGCACAATTTCCAGATAATATGTGAGAGTCTGTGCACGAAATTTCTTTTTAAATCTATGACGTTAAAAGCAGAGTGATCGCAACTACATTTTAAATATTACTGTTGCAGTTCCCCAATTACGAAGCCATACTCATTGCTCAAGAGGCGTAATTTTACTACCATGACGAAAACTTGAACATGACTAGCATAAATATGAAGGAGAGATAATTTTTCTATAATATTAAAAGCAGTCTGCTGATAGCCTATATCTAAAAGTTATTTGTTAACAGCTAATAACCTACTTACTTATTTATAACAAAATTTTACAGTACATGGATAAAATTATTATCTATATAGATATCAATTACAGTGCTAACTCTAAAGTACATCTTACTTGTCTTTATTGTTAAAATTGGTGTACCACTGGTTAAAACCAAAGCATCACTTGAAACCACCAAAAAGGTTATCGTATATTTAATAAAATTATTAGTAAAATGACGGGTTGAAATATAATTATAAGATAGCAGTATAGTGGTGTAACAAGATAGTAAGCCGTCTAGAAAAAAATACATACATCTGAGCTTCAAATCTTTAAAATATTTACCTGTTACAAAATTAGTCGCAAAATGAGACTATTATTATTTTCTTTTCTTTTTTTTTTTAAGAAACTAATGAGCAGAAAAATTTATTCTGTAAAATTTCAAAACGAAACTTTCATTGTCCAGTTCAGTATTTATAAAAGTAAAAAATGCGTTTTTTTTTAATTTTCTTCGCTTCTAACGTAACTATAAATTAAATTAGAAAATTCACTTAGTTGTGTTAGAGTTTCATTTAAAATGATTATATTTAAAGCAAAATTATAGAGTCTGGTAAGTACCTCCTAATTTTTCGGGGTTATACAGGGGAGGTCAAAATAACCAGACTTTGTCGTAGTAAAAAAATTCCTAAAGTGACCCTTAACGGAGATACAGAGCTCTAAGGGGGTACCCAGCGATTTATCTAATCGGCTCTAAATTTTGAACCGACTTGTATAATTTAATGAAATTTTAAAATTTTATAGGCATAAAGATTCATTAAACTATATTACAGTAGATGTTTTAGATTATCAGAGAAGAAAGTACTCGTTGGGCTTAATTTTTGACAGGTGTCATTTTACAGAGCTGAAAACTGATGTTTTAATATTTTGGTCAATCCTCTTCAAAAAACATACAATTTGTTTCAATAAAACTGGCGGTTCTCGAAATAAATCGATTTTTATGCGAAACACTCAAAAGTTGTAGTGCTAAACACAAACACGTAAAAATCAGGTTGTTATGGTCAATACCTATATTATGAATTACTATTGGCGAAACTCGTCAAAACCGCCTTCAAGTAAAAATGATTTTAAAAAATGGAAAGAATATTCTTATGCAGAGTATCCTGATACGCAATTAATTTATGGCGAAGCGCTGTCAAATTCTTCGAAGGCAAGAAGACTTTATGCCGAGAAATTTGCAACTCGAACATTGCCTAGTCAAAAACATTTTGAAGGATTTATCGAGACCGAAGGGAAACAGGTAAAATATAATTAAAAAATAATTATTAGAATTAACGAATTAAATTTTTTCATGTTTTATTCAAGGTCATTTTTACCGCGACGTAACGGTGGGGGCCCTCCCAGAAAAGCACGAGACTCTCACATAGAGGAACAAATTTTGCAAGATATTGCTGGCAACTCTTTAAACAGTATAAGAAAGCTCGCGATTCAAAATAATGTTACTAAATGGATTGTACATGAAACACTAATAGAAGAGTTACTTCACTCGTACCATGTTGAAAAATACACAATGTGTCTCCGGATGATTATCTCGCAAGACTTCAACATTCCAAATGTTTTATACAGCCACATTACCGAAATACTAGACAAGACCTACTAACGAGAATAGCACAGTTTTCTAATGCCAAAATAACATTGAAACGTTTTCACTATTTTAGCATTTTAATAACATTGTAAATTAATTAGGCCCGATCAATCCTTTGAAAGGTTTCTGGAGCTAGAAATCTTTCAGCATAACATCTTCTCTTCGAAGAGTTATACAGCGCTTCCCCATAAAATAAAACACATTATCACACCTGCGTATTTTATTTTTACCTGTTTGTGTTTAGCATTAGTAACTTTTGAGTTTTTCGCGTCAAAACCGATTTATCTCCAAAACCGACAGTTTTTTCAAAATAAATAAGAGTATCTTTTTTGAAGTATTTAAAAAATTACTTTTTAGCTCTGTAAAATGACACCTGTCAAAAATTAGGCCCAACGAGTGCTGCCTTGTCTGATGATCTAAAACATCTACTGTAGAATGGTTTAATGCATCTTTGTGGCTTCTATAAAATATTAAAATTTCATTAAATTATACGAGGTGGTTCAAAACTTAGAGCCGATAAGGTGAATCGCTGGGCACCCCTTTAGGGTTTTGAATCTCCGTTAAGGGGTACTTCAGGAATTTTTTTTATGCAAAAGTAAGGTTATTTTGACCTTCCCGGTATGCTCTCCAGAAATTAGGAGGTACTTACCGGACACTCAAATGTAAAGAAAATAACTTATTTTGTACCGTAGGAATGACTCGAAGATTTTTGGGTGAATTTTATTAAACATAAAATCTGGCAGCTAGCTACACCTTGAAACTAACACTAGCGCTAATTTTTATTGTCCAGTGCTGTTGAAAACTTATAATTTTTTGCAGATGAACAAAATAGTAGATACCTACTTCATAATTCAATCTAATCTATAGAACTACGATGTACTCTAGACTTACCGGCTAATAAATTTCAGTAGACAATATCTGTAAATTTAAGAAAAATAAGTTATAATTGTACCATGATACAAGTTTTCTCTTTACTTAAATGTCTAAATTCTCTTTCCCTACTGTTAGAACTGAGTGAGTGCTAAAAATTGGGATATATAGTTTGATATAGCAGCACACAAAATACGTAGTATACTTTACGTTCAGCATAAAAATTTCCTAAGATAAAATTTTGTCTAGTTTCCAAAATTGAATCTATTACAAAATAATCCTATTAAGTATGATTATTTAATTGTATTTCACCACTATAGTTTTGTTAATGAATATATTAATACTTCCACGTTTTCACTACGAACGTATTGTTGCCTAATCTTGTAATTTTATAACAATATTTTCAGAGACTATGCCTTTTACATTAGAGTAATAATTTTTTTAATTCAAATCTTTGTTTCCAGTTTGTCAAATAAATTATTTCAATTATCTTTCATGTCTTTCGATCTTCTATATTAATTCGAGAAACACAAGGCGTCCTATAAAATATAAAATCATTCCGTCTTTTAACGTTTTTATTGCTTAAAACTTTTAAAACGTCTAAGAGAAAATAATTTATTTGAACTAAAATATGTTTTTAAGTGAGGCTGTTATTTATCTTGAAATTATAAAGATATTAGAAATATAAAAGGAACTTCTTATTGCCACTTAAAACATTATTTTTCTATACACTGAATTTTAATCGAAAAAGTTAATATTTCAAGACTGATTAATATTATGGTAGCTCTTTATAAATACGTATTTTATAATCATATACTGATTATATATGACAATATACTTTATATATGTATTTAGATATATTTTTCCATGGACCTCAGAAGCTATACTTCAGTATTCATAAAAGCATAGCAAATTTAAAAATAAGTAAAAATTTATTAAGCTAGAGATATGACGCAATAACAAGAAACTGTTGCGACTTTTCGATCAGCGATAATTAACAAACTTGGGTATCTAATATAAATTACAATGACAGTGACGCGTCCGTTCTCTGTATTTTTTTTTCTATATTAATAATTGTTGGCGTGACCACCATATAAGGTGTTGATTATTCCACATATGTTCGATAACCCAGGATCTTATCATTGCCTCTCTTTAAATAAGCATTCATTCGCTAGGTGCACCACAGTGCCACCATCTAGCAAGGGAGCTTTATTACTACATAGTTAAATAGGTAATATTAAGGAAATAAGTGTTTAAAAAAGTGGTTTTTGAAAGAATGTCTGAACTAGAAAAGAAATTACATGAGCTTTTTCTTCCAACTCAAATAACGGTAAGTAAATACGTATTTTATACATTAATGTATGATATAAAGTAATTATTAAGGTCAGGTTTTTGTTTACTTTCATCATTCTTTAATTATCAAATTTTCAAGCTATTGTTGTAACCCGCGTGCAAAAAATGCAAAAAATATAGAATCAATGTAAATAATATGTAATAAAAATGCAATACTGAAAAATAATAATAACAAAGTAATAGAAAATACATTATCAAAAAACTTCCAAAATGTCAACACCATACAGCACTTTTTTACATGTAAGTTAAACACTTAAAACTATTTACTACTTTGTAAAATTTATTTCACAAAAATGGCATATTAAGAATTCTATTTCATAAAATAATTAATAAACGAGTTGTTACCCATGTTAATTTTAACGGCGTCTACAATCAAGTGCAAGCATATCGGTACTTTATTATACTGTACAAATAATGAAGAAAGTATAACGAAAACTAGTAATGAACAAGGATGGGGGAAGCCCAGTGATTGTCCGTTTGAAAAATAAAGAATATGCTAAATGAAAACATTTTTGTGAAATATTTCCCCTACACTGTGCGTGAAATTATTTTTAATATTTGTAGAAGAAAATCAAGTATATATAATACAGCTTATATCAAGATGAAATATTTCTTAGAAATTTAAGTATAAAAATTGAACAATTTTAGTTTCAAAACTACTTTCTAGCTTTATATGAAATTTTTAAAAGAAAACTAAATGTAGTAAAATGTCTGCAAGAGTCAATACTTCGTTTAGCAGGAAAAATTTTTCTAATTAATTATGATAACAATGAAGTGTATTAAAAAGCAGCAATAAAACCTTTAGGTTCTTTAGGTATATGTTATGAAAAGATATATTATTGGGCTGCGAATTAAAGATTTAATATGTTTCTATAGACTTAAGTACAAGTGTGCTACTTTCTCAAAAATGGATCAAGTGTTCAATGCATATTGCATTTTTAGATACGTTATCCAACGTACAAGATATATCAGATAAACTAGTCAGTCAATTAAAGTTTTTTATTTTGCTTAATTTAAGACACACGTTGTATTTGAGCCAAGGTATAAGTGAAAAAACTCTTTGTAATATCTATAAATTTAAATAAAAATAAAGTTATGATTATAAAATGAAGCTTTATTTATTTATATCGCCTTTTTCCTTATCTAATATTATTGGCGGTTGCTAACTAACAAAAACACAACAGATATGTATGTACGCTGTTATCAATGCGATCGAACAAATGTTTATTTAAAATAAGACGAGGTCATCGACGTTGCATTATCCTTTCCATATAAATTCTAATTTTAGCTCTAGTGTAAGTGCCTCTTGTTTACTTTTCTAAAAAGTCAGTTTGTTTTCCTGGAAATAACAATACAACAAATATTTTTTGCTACTTCTGTAACTTCTCGAAAACCTTTATCAGCGAGAACCATATCATCATCTTCAAGTAAAGCTACTAATTGAGATTCTATTGTATTGTGTTGATTACTTATCTGCCACCGGCTTCTCTTGACTTAAACGAAGTGAACCCTTCTGGAAAAAACCTATAAGTACTTTTGCTGTAAATTTTTTCTTGTAATGCGAATAGCAAGGTATTTACTGTAATCTGAATTAAAAACTCGATACGGTAAAAAATTATACGAGTATTAATAAGATTAGGAAAAAATATTCAGACATTGTTGCTTGCCAAAACACTAAATTAGCAGTAGTACATTTTAAGTGACGCAAAGTAAAATAAGAATTTCTCAAAACAGTTGTCCTGTGAACACCAAACAAAATATTTATTGCTGTGAATGATAAGCACGTTTTTATTGTTATTAAAAAATAAAAGGTCTATTCTTCATTGATACTTCGAGGTGTTCTAGAATATTAATTTTTCTCAGTCATATGATAACCAAAAGATACCCCAAGTAAATCTATGAATTGTTCATCATTTTGAAGTGATGAAATACCAGTAAAACATTTTTGCTTAATTTCCTTGGAATTGGTTTCCATTGATTGATCTGCTATCTATCTTTTGTAAGAGGTACTACAGCTTACTGATTTACATTCTTTATGAGTTTTAGTTTCCGCATCACAAATATTTCTTTCAACAAATCTATTACAAATAAATGATTTTCTTTTAATTTCATATGGATACAAAAATAATTATGCTTGACATGTTTGATCCGTCTTTGAATTTAATTCTGCATTTATATCAGCAACATTTTCTAACTTTACATTCATTTATTCTTTACGCCGTTTGCATTCGGTACTTATTAAAGGTGTAGCAATTGTTTCATTCTGTTCAAATTCACTAAAATGATTACTTATTAATTAACATTAAAACTGAGATAAAAAAAAACAAATATTTTATATATATATATATATATATATATATATATATATATATATATATATGCACCTTTCTAAAGCTAGTGATTCATTAACTTTTCTGACTTTGTAAGATTTTTTCCTCCGATGAAATGTGAGCCTCATATTACATTCTATAGTTTTGGAGACCATACACTTCCACCATCATAAGATCAACATGCAGAACATAATTTATTAACAGTATTCTACTATATTTCTCTCGTATGCTAAATGTAAACATTATATTAATACACAAAAAAAAGTTATGTTCCGTTACTTCCCTCCCTTCACGGAATAATTTCAGATCTTTCTTTGATACGGTTTACAATGCGCTATCGGAAATTTATAAAATATACCTTTGCTATTTCGATCGGCATTTTTTAATAATTAGAATGTAAATAAATAGGACAAGAAACTCTCTGGATTGACAGTTTATCCACTATGAACGATAGATTCTGTATTTTTCATTTTTATCTTTATACCTATGTTATTAAATTGTATTCCATTAATTTCAATAAATTTTAAATCTGATTTTACGCCTTTTTAATATACCGTCTGTGCAGTCTTTCCTGGCCACTTTATAATTTTGAAATGAAATGTATTTGCCTAGCATAAATCAGGTTCCTGAAAGCAATGCTATACTTATTTTATGTTGTGTAAAATTCGTTTCAAAATGGGGTTTGCTACCTACTGTAGAACAACAGTTTCATTGACATATATTTAACATCTTTATTGTAAAATCATATTATTTATAATGCATAAATACAAATCAAAATAATTAGAAGTTGAAAATGCTACCCAAAATCTTACAATTGCTTAAGTTTACCCAATCAACTAATTTTGTTTTGATTGAAGCTAAAATGATGTTACTCCAACAATTTTGGCAAAGTTTTAGCACTAAAATTAATTATAACCGACTGAGACTTTAGTACTTTTTTCTTGAATGTTTTGTCTGTTATCAACCTCCTCCTAATGCTTGAAAGTCTAAATGAAAAATGTCAACATGTGGGTTTAAAAATTAACATCGCTAAGAGACAGATTATGACAGATCTTGTTTTAGGGGGCAGTATTAGTATTGGTGAATCCCGAGTTGAACAAACAACTTCTTATAAATACCTAAGCTACGAGATTCATATCAACAGGGACAACCAAAGAAGTGAGCTCTCGTGAAGAATAAGACTAAGGTGGGCTGCCTTCGGAAATCTGCGTTACATATTAATGTTAGAACCACTTAAATGTTAAAAAAGGAAAGTGTTCAACAAATATATATTGCCAGTCCTCACAAATAGGACGGAAATCATAACATTGAAAGGAAAACTGTACATAAACTCATTGTCGCACAATATGCAATGAAATGATAAATGCTGGAATTACCGTAAAGAAATCGGGTTCCAAATGAGAAAGTTCGTGGAAGAACTGGCTTATTCGATGCCATACAAAAATAATAACCTTAAAATGAAATTTGGCAGAGTATGTTGCACGGATAGCTTACAACAAGCTGACAAAGAAAATAATTTAATGGAGGCCTAAACAAGACGCATTCAGAAGCAGATGGCGTCCACGAACCAGATGGACTGACGACCTGCGATTGATCTACACAAATTGAATATAGGCTGTATAGAATAGAAAATCTGTCCGTTACTGCACTAGAATAAGCTAATTAATTATCATGATGATGATGATGATGAATTCTTTTAACAGTTAGAATTTCAAAATTACAATGAAAGTCGATTTTTTTATATTTCATCGCCTAAATTGGTTAATATTCCAAAAAATAACTCTCGGTCTAACTACGAGAGACTTTAGAATATATGTGTTTAGATTAAATTGTTTTAACTCGGCAGAATTTATTATAGTGATTTGCCATTCTAAGACTTGCTTTTATTCTCTTTCTTCTTACTGTTGCTATTTCTTTAATTTTGAAATCTAACTCTGGATATGTTTCATCAATGATGCTATTAACTTCAGTTCAGTTCAGTTGAGGTTAGTTCAACCTGAAATATATTCCACTGTTATCTATAAAAACTTGGAAAAAATGTAGTGCAGCGTCTTCCTTTTTACAGGGTACGGCAACGGATGCGTACGGCGGCTCAATATGTCGGAGGCTAGGTTCGTATCTCTTTTAGAGATAGTTGTGCTCTGCTTTGGTTACCCAATAGGCGCCACCTGTTTTACATTATCTGTGTTACTTACCTAGTGATTAAACAAGAAAACGCATAGGTATCAGGAATGATTTTAATTTATTGACTGCAGGTGTATAGCTTAATAATGAAACGACTTAATTAAAACAAAATAACAATTCCATTTTATTCCATAAAATTATTATGTACATAAATCAGAATGGTACCTACAATTTTTTTTACATACCCTTTCTTGATAACTATTTGTGTTACATCGTTTTTAAAGGTTATATAAAAATTTGGCCGCAAACGTTCTAGAACCTTTAATTGTAAAGAGTACAGAAAATAAATATTATAACGAAAGTTATCAAGATGTTCTTACATTTTATATTATGTCAAATTTAAATATGTTATGTTTTATTTGCATGTAAAAAAATTGATGTAAAGTTCCAATTCCCTAAATTAAAGATTTGTCCTACCTGGTCCATGCTTATATGAACGATACCTCTCACTTCTGCTTATTTGATCCAGCGCTGTGGCTAGGATTCTTGTGGTTGTTCGTGGATGAATGGGGTTTCACCAGGCCAATCCCAACTCACCAACCAAATGCAGGATGAGCCCAATCGTGCAAAATCGTCGTGGTAACATGGCTAGGAAAATAGAGCCAGAAGAATCAAAAAGCCTTAACAGCCGAGAAAATCAGAATTAAAAAACACAGTAAAAGGAATGAGACGAAGCCAAAGATGAAAAAGAACTTGCGTCAGATAGCCCTGAAACAAAATGTTATTTTTACCACATCTTGGTAAAGATAAGGGGAAAAATCTTACCTCATTGATTAGTGGACTTTAACGAAAAAAAAACACTTGACCGTCGGCCCCTTCAAATCTAATGGCAGGATTGGTCTACTGCCTTCGACGGTTCAACAGTAAAAGAAACGAAAATGAAAACCTCTCTCGCAACCTGACGTGACAAATCTTAGGAATATTTGTTGCTACTTTTTCCAACCTTATTCTCAACCTGGTTCCGAACTTACACTGATTACCAGGTAATACATCAAATATTGGCAAGCCATGAAAAATTATCAAAAAGAAAATTATGATCAAACAGTCCAAAGTTACTAATCATGTATACTCAACCTTAAATGATCGGTCTCTACATGCCGTGCTCGTGTCAAACGAATCGGGTATACATTCACAACAAATGCTAACTGAACTATATTACTGACTATAACCTTATGTTTTTAATACTGAAATGGAATGTAAATAAATGAGAATTTATTAAAAATAAAATATTTTATTACTTTTAAATTCAAACTAAATAATGTGATATATAAACTATAGCAATTTATAAACTCTGTTAAGAAGAAAGAGTGATAAGTTATGAGACCAAAAGAGTTGTGAACCAAAAAAAAAAAACAAATTCCATGTTTACAAATTTTAAATTACAGGATAAATAATTTAAATTAATCAGGTAAAAATATACAAATAATATCATATTACTAAAAACATGTAGCATTAATGCAAACTGGTAAATTTAAATGCTACAGTAGGTTCCCACTTCCATAGAAAAGAAAAGTGTTTTTCTACCTTGAAAATTTCATCAAATTCTTCGTTTTCGGCTAACTGACTAGCTTCTACTCTTGTGGGATCAATTATGGGGAATGAACCTCCATTGTTTACATCCATGGTATATAATAATTAAAAAAATAAGACGTAAATTCAACACACTATAACAATAAAGAATTTTAATTTTTGAAGTAACAATATACGCTCGATGAACTTTCTTTACGATAGCCAGGTTCGTATGGAATTGTGTTTGTAAACAAATAATTGACTATTCTTTTGTCATCGTGGGAAGTAAGAGCAATTTACATCATATTTTTTACCTCGAATTTCTTCAATAAGAATATCAGTTTTATTAAAGACACAATTATATAATTCATCACAATGAGTAGATTTTAAAGAAGCACCTGTAGCTTTAATAGTAATTCCTAAATTTATTAATCTATTCCATATAACTTTTTAAGATTCATTAACTTCCTGTCTTTCTTTAATTTTTTCATTTCTTTCTGAATTATTATAATATAATTTTATAGCATACATTTCCGATTTTAATCAATAAATTCATTCATGAATTTACCATTATTTTTATCTTTCATCAATCTTGAGACTTTTTCTAAGGAAATATTATAAATATTATCAAGAGCATAATCAGAAATTTATAAGTATCTTCCCTTATATGTTTATAGATATAATTAATATAAAAATGGCAAATTAATGAATCACTATCTGTGTTAAGTAATTTCGCAAAATTATTAAATTTATATTTTATATAATTATGATGTGAGTCATAAAATCGTTTTGTTTCAATGATAACCATATCATCACAAAAAATTGTGAAATTATGGAAATTTGGTATAGATATATAATTTAAATATGGATAACATATTTATATTTGCTTATATTTTCAATACTGCGTTATTAATTAATTAAAAAAAAAAAGTCAGATTCATTTTTACTCTGCTTTCGTAGATTTGTATCTAAATCAATGAAGATTTTAAACCAAGGTAACTGCTTAAATTTTAAAATTTTATAAAATTTTATGTTTTTCGTAAACCTAAATTTAGAGCTTGTTTTAGGCTACATAATGAATAAGATTATTTTTCTTATCGAAAAGGGTATTTAGTAATTTTAGATATTTGGAAAAAGATAAGGGTGGTATTAAATGTTCTGGGCAAGTTTATGAAATTTTACAGAATATTGTAAATTTTAATTATATATTCGACAGGTAAATCATCAGGTTTATTAATAACATTTTTAAGTAGTATTCCTTATTATCAATTCACCTGAATCCATCAGTAGGTAATGTTTGTCCCATGGTTGCACCATATGAATTATTTATTAAATACATTAGATATAAAAATGGGATGTTGGAAGTGTACTCGTTCTCTATGTATATGTTATTAGTCTTCCTCTAACGGCTATACATTGTAAAATTCTACCCCTAAGTCCTTGTTCAATCATTAATAATTGATTTATATTTGTAATTAGTTTTAATGTAAACTGAGAAAAGAGGAGGCGTGCACCATAGGACAAACCAAGAGCTGTATATCATTTTAAACATTTTAAACTGTAACCCCCTAATTCACTAACATGGTTTAATTTTTAAACCGGTCTTGACTAACAGTAAAGAATTTAAATTGACAAGGGTAACATTAAGTCAAGCAATTTGTGAACTTTTAAAATACAATTAAATCAATATCTTAAGAAAAACAAAACTGGCCATCTAGAAAATCTAATTTCCAAGGCAACTAGATCGGGTTTAAGTCTTAAAACTTCTTATCGAATCTGGTTATATATTTTTAAACACACTTTTCTAAAATTTTCAAATGCATCTGCCAATAATAACACATCGGTTTTAGTTATTATATATAATTTCCTATATTTAAGCTAACTTTTATTTCAAAAATTATTCCACACGTTGATAGCACATTCATATTCTTTTAATGTAATAGAACATATTTACATTTTATTATAAAAAATTTAAATTTTCGGCAATTTAATTTCTTGTAGTTTTTCCCAATTATTCAAATAACCATACAGAAACATACCCATTTTGATAACAAGTGTAATTTTTATTAATTTTCACAAAATCTTTTCGTAATATGTTTTCCTGAAATATCTCATTTGTTCCCTTTCCTAATCAAAATTTTTTCAACCAAATATAAATCTAGAGGTTTAACATTCTCCAACTTAATTTGACATATTTGTATATCCTTTTTAAAAGTTTCTTTTTATTTTGAAATTTCAGCAAAATTATTCCCTTTAAACTTATTTTTTTTAAGAAACGAATTTACTAAAACATTTTTCTCTCTCAATAGTTAGTAAAACAAAGTAGCGTTTATTGCAAAATATATCTACATTATAATTATCACAGTACGATCAACATATTCTATTATAGTGATTTATTCTGTAATAATTTATAAGTTATTTAAAATTTTTATTTAAAAATTATTTTCTCAAATCTTCTTTTGTTGTTTATAAAATTTTCTCATAGTTATCGACACATTCTTTCTTATTTTTTTATTTCTTAAATTTAAAATAAAGTTGCATCTCTACTAATATAGCAGGCATTAATAATAATTTGTCCTGCTTTATATGTTCTTCTTATAAGTCATTATAATTAATCTACCACTGTTTTTTTTTATATTCATACTCAGTAAACTACTCTAATATTTCTTACTATCTTCTTTAAATACCTCGGTAAATTTACTTGCTGTCTTTCTTTACTATTTTTTATATTCTAAAAGTTTAATCGGTGCATTATTCATATCTTTGATTTGCTTTATTTTATCATCAGGTTAATCTACTCTCACATTAATTTTGATTTAAAAAATCACACTTTATTTTGTAATTTCATTTCTTATGTCTTTCACTGTTGTGCTTAATTCTTCTTTTGCATATGCCATTATATAAATTGTTTTTTAGAAATTTCAATTGCTCATGGAACTAGAGCATCTAACCATTTTATTTGCTTGCTTAATTTATCTCTCAAATTTCTTTAATCTAAAATTATCACATACATTTTTGTCAATACTTTTTGTGAGGTTTTTGCGATAAATAGATCGAACGAAGAAGTACAACTATAAGGCTAATAAGATTTTAGTTCATTGAACTTTCTTTATGACGTATCACATTAACCATAGCTCGGCTATTAGTAGCTGCCGCAGATAAATTATTTCATGAATTATACCAGAAATCTTAGCAGGAAATCCCACAATCATACAATAAATGCCAGCGAATTTACCAGTGATCTTACCAGAACCTCATATAATCCAGATATCAGAATTATCTGTCAGCCGCTCTACAGTTTTTACCATTGTATTATAAACCATTACAATTTGAAGAGACAACATTATTAGATTAATAAATGGCCTAATTATAAAATTATCATAATTTAGCAGCCAAGTATATTATGATAATTAAACATATTACATTTGATTGGATATCTCCATTCGTGGCTTGATATGAATGCTCTAGTTTAAGTAGTCGCCCAAAATACGATATGCATATTGTAATATATAATATGGAAAGCACATGGAAAATGAT
Source organism: Diaprepes abbreviatus (assembly GCA_034092305.1). Classification (NCBI taxonomy): domain Eukaryota; kingdom Metazoa; phylum Arthropoda; class Insecta; order Coleoptera; family Curculionidae; genus Diaprepes; species Diaprepes abbreviatus. The sequence goes on along the minus strand of JASJET010000334.1, from coordinate 89,273 downwards.
ATGAAGTTTGTAACTATAAATATTAGTATTGCTTTGTTTGATTTACGTTTAATAATTTTAATAATAAAACTAAATATGAATCGCACATTATAAAATAACAATTAAATAAAGTACAACCTGAATTTTATGATCTAGGCATAACTGCATATGATATGATGTTCCTGATATTCAATTACATAGTTGAAACATAAAATGAGGACGTAGAATCTGGAATGAATTCATCATTTAGAAAAAGCTAAATTTTTGAAAAGTCGCTTGGTGATGTCAGTTTAGGTTTTGGGTACGAATTTTTTGAGTCATACGGGGTAATCGAAAAGAAACTATGCTATAATCAATTTTGAGTGTTAAATAATGACCCCCAATTTTTTGAACACTTTTAGACTTTATAAAATTCTGAATATTTTTTCTATTACATGTTCTATACCTAAATATAACTGTTTTCGATTTCTCGACAGTTAAAACTCGAAATAAAGTAGTAATGACAATTAATTTATTATTTTATTGGATGTTTAAAATTCCTCTCATTTGTTAATTAACATTAATTTAAGCGATTCATAAATTCATTCTAATGATTTATGACTACTTATGTAGTAGTTAATCAAATTTTTTGAATCATACAATTTTTTAAGTCTTCTATGTCAATTGACTAGTTTGGAAAACCTTACCTTAAAAGTAACCCTACAAGTAGAAGTCGAGAAGGCTTAAGTCTGAAGCCCTCGGCAGCCACTCACTCATTGTCGATTGTGAAATTAGCGGAAGATTAGGATATTTTTCTTGATATAACTGACACAGTTCTTGTTGAGTTCTTCCCCTATCGCGATATGGATATTTGGTTGAAATAGAGACAATTATATAATATATTATATATCTAGTGTCGATTGAAATGTTAACAGAAATAACTAAACCATATTTAAAAGTTGCGATCGAAGTTTTTCATACTATTTGTCCGACGCTCTGCAAACTCAGCGTCCTTCGTTGCTACCACTATTTAGGGCGGCAAAATGTATAAGAGGTATATACTAAAATGTGTAGCAGCGACTAATGGCTAGCGTGAGTCAGCAAATATGCTCCTGAGTAACAGTTTTTTCTATCAAAATCGTGCAATATAGACGATTTCAAGAACTTATCAGATACAAAATAAAGTAAATAACACTGAAAATAGGATAAACTGAAAGAAACGAATTTTACTTCCTTGCTTTATCTACATGCTAATGTTGAACATTTCCAACATTTTCCTAGAATAGAAACAAATAAATTTTATATTTGAATTTTCACTCATGCTTCAAATACCTTAAAATTAAATATGAGTTAAAAATATTTTTAATAACTTTTCTAAAAAGATATAACAAAAAATAGTGTTTAATTTTCAATAAGAAATTCAGTGTTCTAATCTGGTGAAGTAAAGATCCCTGAAGATGCCTCGTGCAATCATAGGCAAAACATCGGATAATAATTCCAATTTAACAGAGCTTAAATCCAAGAACTATGATTTTCAATTTGCCTAAAGCCGTGAAAGCTCTCGTTCTTTATTAATATCAAAGGTTGTTTATGGCCCGGATTCGTCAGTTTTTATCTTTAAAAAGATATCACAAAACATAGCGTTTCATTTGTGTTGATGTTACCCCTTATTTATATATATATATATATATATATATATATATATATATATATATATATATATATATATATATATATATAAATATATATATATATATATATATATATATATATATATATATATACATTTAATTCGCTTAAATTTTTCTTAAATCATCTTTCTATATAAATGTATGGTACGTTCTTTTGATTCGGTTGTAGATTAATACTATTATTCTGTGCTTGACGTTTCGCCCGAATTACCGATTACGAAACATGCGTAGAATCGTAGAATCAGCTATTTATAATAAACCCGATGACATCAAAGACTCAATCCGGGCTAATATAGTCAATGCTATGACAAATCATAAAATAAAAACCAGACACAAGAATATTAAATCTAATCAGTTTGAACAAAAAATCCAAAAATAACTTAAAAAAAAAAACAATTTATCCGTGACAATCCACAAATAACGATTTTGAAACCTGACAAAAGCATCAAAACAGGTATAATAAACACCAAGGACTATAATAAGAAAATGTACGATTTATTAAAAGCTTCAAAAACATACAGAAAGTTACGACACGTCCCAACCAACATATTACAAAATAAAAATAACCAAGTAAAAAAATTTAACAATACACAACGGGGTTTTACCAAAAATATATGGCTTACCCAAACTATATAAACTAAGTGTTCCTCTAAGATTAATAGTATCGAGTATACAATCACCATTTTAAAAATTAAAGAAATATCTTTGCAACTGTTTATCGAACATAACTGGAAAAACTAATTATTATATAAAAGAATCTTTTACTTTCAAAAAATTTATTAACGAAACAAGTATTCCAAACAACTATAAATTAATCTCACTAGATGTCATCTCGTTGTATGCAAATATTCCCAATGACCTATTAATAGATATAATAGAAGCAAAATGGGATAGCTTAAAACGCTTTACCACTTTAAACCTAGAAACATTCACTGAAGCCGTAAATTTGACACTAACCAATAATTACTTTCAATATCAAGATATATACTCTCACCAGCTTGATGGTTGCGCAATGGGCTCACCAATATTATCTACGGTAGCACAGTTGGTCATGGAATATCTGGAAGAAAATGTCTTGATATACCGATTCAATTTTTTAAGAGGTAGGTTGACGACTGTCTAGCAGTTGTCTTCGAAAATGAAATTGACACCATACTAAATGCAATCAACAATTTCCACCAAAAGATGCAATTTACATGAGAAGTGGAACAAAATGGAAAAATAAATTTCCTTGACCTCACACTATTTTGAAATTATGAAAATAAAATTTGAGACGATATGGTACACGGTCGGGACGCTACCTTAATTATCGATCACATCATCTGAAATCCATCCCCAAAGAACAGCGTAATAATAGATTTGGCTGATCGAGCTTCAACACTAACTTCTCCGAAATATCATCAAGAAGCTTTAAAAAGTCAGACAAATCCTAAGACCCCGAAAAACTTACAAACAGAATAATAAAACAACGAATTTTCAAATTGTATAATAAGAAGGTCCTTATACAATATAATAATAATAACAACCCAAGAAGTTATTTTACAATACCATACATTAATTCATCGTCAGAAAAAGTTACATACATCCTCAAACTGCACGATATTATAGTTTGCCCCAAAACATACAATCACTTGTCACTACTGTATACACAGTTAAAAAGTAAGGTGACCCATAAAAAGAAATCTAACGTTATTTATTCCATAATATGTCTGAATTGTCCACAAGAATATATTGGAATGACAACAGAATATCCAAACAGCAGATTAAACGGACATAAATACACAAAAAACGCAACGACAGCATTACACAAACATGAGACAAATTTTAAACATGAATTTGATTTTTCAAACACAAAGATTCTAATTCAGGAAAGAAACTACCATAAACTTCAAATAAAGGAAATATTACACATAAAAAAAAGAAAAACAAGCAATCAATGACGAACAAGATATAAAAAACCTCCAAGCCAAATATGTTTTAACTTAATAAAATAAACCAGTTATTGTAGCACTTATTGTTTTGCAACACATTGTATAGTGGATATTGATAACATTTATTTATATATCAGAAAAAACTAAATAAAAGGGTTTCCAAATAAAAAAATAACAAGTTGACAGTAACCGAAGGATTTCATTTCACTAAGAAATATGAAAAAATGAATAATTTTTAATTTTATTTTTCCTTTTTAATTCACATTATTTTATAAATTGATATTTTTAGTTAATGTTGCATCGTTTAATTGAAGTCATGTGAGTCTGCGCTTGTGACCATCATAGTTTTATTTGGCTTTTATTTGTTATTATACTTTTGAAAAAGCCCACCACGTTGGGCGAAACGTCAAGCACAGAATAGCAGTAGGTATTAATTTGAAACCTATTCCAAAGAAGTTACCATATATTTATATAGAGAGGTGGTTTAAGAAAAATTTTAGCCAGTTAAATGTATATATATATATATATATATATATATATATATATATATATATATATATATATATATATATATATAAAGGGGAAGACTACTTCTTGACCGACTAGTTAGAAAGTAAAATTCTTGGGATAGCGGTCCTAGGCCTGAATGAAACTCTGTTTTTTACAAACGCCAAGCTTTCGGAAGTTTATTATTTCCTCCTTCAGTTCTGTTAACTATTATTTTAAAATTTACAATGTAAGATGTTTAATGAAAAATGATTCTAAATTCAAAGATTTACGGGCAAAATGAGTCCATTAATGGCTTTTAGAAAATAAAACGGAAAATTCATGCAGGCACTATTGATTTTTGTATAATTTTTTATTACATTTTATTACCAAAATAGTTTTATAAAAACACTAATATGTAATATTATCTTGTGGGTCATTTTAGTTGTACTGAATGTAGGTTTATCTGATAAGAAAATCCTTGAAACACTCTTTTTTTTGGTGGATGGGATATGTCAGAAACGTCTAATTTTATTTTAGCGGTAATTTCGAATGTGGAATCATGATCTTTTACAACAAATGTTAATTTTCATTTATAAGTTAGGTATATAATGATATTAATTTTTCTTTGTTTTTATATTGATAAGGTTTATGTTTTTTAATGAATAATTAAGTTCTTACGAGTCTTGTTGCGTTTAAAAATTGTGATAATTGTGAGAAGGTAATAAGGAAATGATTAATGAAAATTATTTTTATAGAACAAAAAAGGTTAGAAAACAGCTTCCCAACTTCTCGCAATCTTAATATTCAAAATTGCAAACATATCTACTTGCAATGTGGTTGTTATAGGGAAGTGACAAAAATGCGTTTACGCAATTTGTGGAAAACTATGGAAAAATTGTGAAGTCAAGAGGTTGGGAATTCTCCTGTCTTGTATTTAAGGTAGACAAGTGATAAGAGTAGATTACACTGAGATTTTCAATATCTTTTCTTTTGTTGATACAGTTATCATCTAAATTTCTACCATCTCCAGAAAATGTCTTTTATTGTTATTTTGTTCTTTGTTGATCACTTCAACACTGACAAAATCAAATCTATACCTAAGTATACGATTTCTGGCTATAAATGTTACTAAAATAATTCTGAGTAGCTTTTGCAAAATTTGAAATATATGCAACAGGAAGTATCACTGAAAATATTTTAAGCTTCATGTTATTCAAAAAAAAATTGGAGCCTAATCTTCAGTTCTATAATATTATTTGCAATAGTTATTGAGGTATATGACATACAAAGGAGATCTATTGTGCGGAATAAACCTTAATACTCAACTTTTAACACATCCCAGATACATATTTTCAACTAACTCAAAATCGTCCGGATAAAGGCAAATGTGATTACTTATTAGCTATAAAGTTTCACATAGAATAGCATAAGAATTTTAAAGCTACTAAATTTAATAAATATTTTCAAGTACCATAAAAATAGTTTTTATCGCCAATACTAGTGAATTCAAAAGCAAATACACGTTAAAAATCCTTTTACAGAAAACACTTTTAGATGAGCTTTGTTTAATCTTAAAAAGACTTTTTCAACCTTAAAATAACTATTCAAGTTATCGCTTCGGAAAATCCAGAGCAGTAGAAATAATCGCAAATCCGCTTAAAATAATTTAAGCGTCTTATGAAACTTGGTTTATGCCTGCTATGGATTTATTTTCACGAAATCCCACAAATCTTTCAATATACCCGGACTTGCAGCATTTTATAAACGAAAATAGAGACAATTTATGAGAGACAATAAACCAGTATGAGACGTGTCAAAAATTTAAATTGTATAAAATATTATTTTCTCCTGGTAAGCTGTGCAATTTTAATATGAGATATTTACAGGAATATTTTGCGTTTAACTTATTAAATAATATTTTAAAGCTAGTAAACAGATTCCGCCGTAGTTAGATTTAAAAATTATTGAATGTTTTACGAATACAGAAACGCTTGAGCAAACAAAAAATTATCTTCACATGAAAATAAGGAAAAATTAATTCAAAACCGCAAATCTCAACGGTTAAATGCTTTCCTATTACAATAGATACATTCAAAGACATTTTTCGTTTTGAGGATATTTTAGATGTGCTTTTTTAAATATCACACCGCTTAAAAGATTAGAAAAGCAATCTTTACTTTTTAACCGACTTCTAAAAGATGGAGGTTCTCAATTCGTCGAGAATGCATGTTTTTTTTTATGTATGTACACCGATTACTCCAGAACGGCGGCGCCGATTTCAATGAAATTTTTTACGTTATATTCAGAAATTTGCTGCGGTGGTCCCATATTTTTTGGGACGAAATTGGTGCAGTAATATCCAAGATGGCGCTGACAATATGGCGGCCAAAAATTTTAAATTTGTCTGATTTTCTCCAAAATTGGTGTGGGCGTGTTTTCGGGGTCGCACATAATGGATCCAAAATATTTTTAAAAAATTCAATATGGCGGATCCAACATGGCGGACAAAAAAATCAATCTTGTTCGATTTTCTCTAAAACTGGTTCGAGGAAGTTTTCAGGGTCGTACATAACTAATTTAAAATTATTTTTAAAAAATTCAATATCTGCCATATTAATCCAACATGACGGACGAAAAAAATCAATTTTGATCGATTTTCTTCAAAATTGTTATGAGGAAATTTTCGAGGTCGCACATAACGAATCTGAAATTATTTTAAAAATATTCAATATGGCGGATCAAAGATGGCGAATCAAAGATTCTACATCACCCGATTTTATCTAAAATCAGTATTGGGTTATTTTTGTTAATGTTAATTATGAATTTAGAATATTTTTTTAAAAATTCAATCTGGCAGACTCAATATGGTGCCCTAAAAATTTTACATTTTTCGATTTTCTCCCAAACTGATATAGACGGTTCTTGAGGATGTAAATTATGAATTTAAAAGTTTTTTTTCAGGATTCAATATAGCAGATACAAGATAGCGGATTAAAAATTTTACATTTTTCGATTTTGTTCAAAGGTGGGACTGAATCGTTTTTGAAGATGTAAATAGCAAGTATAAGCGTAGAAATTTTAAATTTCCGGATTTCATCCAAAATATACCAAGGGGCTTTGAAGGGTTTAGATTTAGATTAGATTAAGACTTAAAATATTTTTTTTGAAATTCAATATAGCGGATGCAATATGGTGGGTTGAAAATTTTACCTTATTCGCATTTTTTCAGATTTGGTATTAGAAAGTTTTCGGGGTCGTGTATCACGAATGTGAAGTTAATTTTTTTATAACTATTAGGTTGATAAGATACAATATAAGGGACAGAAAATTTAACATATTCCGATTTTGTCTAAAATTGATATTGTGGAGTTTTTGAGGCGTATACAAACTCAATATGCAGTATAAAATATATCGAGCTAAAAAATTTACATCTCAGGTTCTTTGAAAATTGAAAATTGATATTGTGGGATTCTTGAGGCGTATACAAACTCAATATGCAGTATAAAATATATTGAGCTGAGAAATTTACAACTCAGATTCTTTAAACATCGATATTTGAAAGTTTTGGGGCCTATATTACCAATCTAAAATTAATTTGAAATTTAAGATAGTGGATTTACTATGACAGACTAAATATTTGTTTGGCACAATTTTACTGGTATTTGGAAAACTCTAAGGACCAAAGAATTTTAGTGGTTCATTTTTGGGTAATTTACAACTTTGGATACAATGAGTACTTTTTTGCCATCTTGGAGTCATTGCGAGGTACACTAATCTCGATTAGTTCAAATAATTTATGAATATCATAATGAGTTCTAAAACTAAAAATAGAAAAATAAAATTTTTATAAAAAAATTGAACCGACTTATAAAAGTGCGTTAAAAAGTGAAAAATAACTATAAATTTTTATATGAAATTGAACTTTTTGAAGTCGGCGCCAAATTATTTTTAAATGAAATAAATAACTACTAATATATAGAAATTATGGTAAGAAACGAATTACGAATAAGGTATTCTTAATGTGTTTCTGCAAATCACATTTTGTCAGGTATTAGTTTGGCGCCGACTTCAAAAAGTTCAGTTTTATATAAAAATTTAAATTTTTTTTTTCACTTTTTAGCGCACTTTTAGAAGTCGGTTGAATTTTTATTTATATATATATATATATATATATATATATATATATATATATATATATATATATATATATTTAATATAGTACAATAATCTGTTTTTATCATTTGAAAGGCTGATTTTATTGTTGAGATATTTAAAGCGTTAGGCGTGAATAATGAAAAACACAATATATTACGCTTTATTTTGAAATTATACGATGTGTTCAACAGTTTGTTTCTGTCAACACTAGACTGAAATAAAATTCTTCTCCTACAGTACGTATCATTTTCGCAGTTTCGGCCTTATATTATTTCTAATAGACAACCAATATTAAGCAACATTATTTCTAAAATTATATGTCTCATAAAAAAAGTTTAGTGGGCCTACAGATTAATTGCTACCTATTTTTCGGATCCAATTGTTTAACACTATCACTAATGCTGCTATTTCCGTCATTACTTTCACGTAATTCATTAATGCCGGAAAAGTTTTGTCCACAAATATTTCTCCTTTTATGAGTCCAAATCAATTCACCCGTGGTTGTGTTTTTGTCGCGCTTCAAGTTCCGTCGTACTTTCTACCAACATTTTCTTAAGTTTGTTCTCAGTAAATTTCAGTGAATTCAGCCTTTCAAATGAGAGTTTCTAAAGCTTATTTCGATGATTAGAAGGCACGCTCTAAGTGAAAAAGCTTGAACATTGCGCATTTTTCCATATTTTTAACAGTAATTTTGCAATAACTTTGATTATAATTAGTATTTTTTGATAAAGCTTAAACGAAGTGATTTGCGTTCAATACAGTTATCGAAATGCATTGGTTTTAGACTGATACCTGTCATAGATAATTTTTACGGCGTTTCAAACAATTAAATTGTTAATAACAAATTATCTGACCACTTGACGAAAAAATAAATTTTTTATTCGGATTCAGCGAGAAAAAATATATCGAAAACCTTAACTTGATCTTGGGAACCTAAAAGGGCCACGAAAGTCCCTCTCGCTGCCAGATTAAAAGTTTTAGTTAAACTTTTGTTCATTTTCAGATGTTTTTTCTTTATTAAACTTTTCATGGAGAAAGAAGAATCTGAGCCAAGCGTTAGTTGATATAACTAAGAATCTCAGTTAATAATTTTTCTGTTGAATTTCCAAGAATACCGTATTACTTTTATCCCAATTAGCAGCTAAAACTATAAATTAGAGTGTCTAGGCATCATTTACTATGTTGTGGGAGTAAACAAAGTTGAATTGTATTCATTTGCCTTTAAATAAACCCTAGTGAACGTTATCGCTCCTAAAATATCCATCCACCAACATCCGGCCTTTTAGTGCTTAGCTTACCCTTAAAGAGGAATATGTACCTGCCACACTCACAATTCTCTTTGAACCTGATTTTGCTTACCACCTTAATGACTGGATTTCTATGCCAGAGCATGGAATATAACTCACAACTACACACACAGAGGCCACAGACTATGTGCACTGTAAAAAAAATTCACATTAATTTTAAGGTAATGTGCTGGAAGCAAATTTCATAAGCCGTTTATTAAATGCATTTAATGTCAATGCATTAAATTTAAAAATTTTATGTTAAATCTAATGTAATTATACATTGAATTTGGTATGTTTTCAGTTACTTAATTAAAATTTAAGGTACCAATCAATTAGATTTAATGTACAACGCTCTAATTTCAAAGCACATGTAACTTATATACAATTGAAGGTGCAAAATCATTAAATCTGATTAAGGAACGTACATTAAATATAAGGTTATTTTTAACAGTGTGGCTTGTTAAAAGTATTTGAACTCCGTCATACATTTGGTATCATAACTACCTGATTCACCATTTTATCTCCGATTTTACCTTATATATGTAGTTGGGAAGAAATAATACTTTAATTGCACAACTATTAGACCATTCATACTTTATTTAGTTTAATTAGGTTGTAAACCGAAGGTTTGCTTTAATACAAAGTAATTTAGTATAGCACTTCACTCGTTGGCAGTTCAACACTTAGGTTTAAATATACATAATTTTGATTACTGTTCCGAAGATAAGAAACACATAATTTTTCGTCTATTTTTCCACATCCCCTATTTTCAGGCCATAGAATACTAATCTGAAGTTTCTTCTTGAAGATCGTATCCCACAAACACACCCAAAAAAAAATAGTTTTCTTTCACACCATATTTTCCTACTTTCGAATTTTTTCATTTCTATTAAAACACATTTGCACATTCGGCAACGTAGCACTTTTTATATATAAAATTTTTATAAAAAAAATTGAACCGATTTCTAAACGTGCGCTAAAAAGTGAAAAATAACCATAAATTTTTATACGAAATTGAACTTTTTGAAGTCAGCGCCAAACTAATACTTGACAAAAGGTGATTTGCATAAACAGATTTAAAATACTTTTTTGTAATTGCTTTCTTACCATAACTTGTATAAATTAGTAGTTATTTATTTCATTTACAAATAATTTAGCGCCGACTTCAAAAAGTTCAATTTCATATAAAAATTTATGGTTATTTTTCACTTTTTAGCGCACTTTTAGAAGTCGGTTCAATTTTTTTATAAAAATTTTATTTTTCTATTTTTAGTTTTAGAATTTGTTATGATATTCATAAATTATTTGAACTAAGAACTAATCGAAATTAGTGTACTTCGAAATGACTCCAAAGTGGCAAAAAAGCACAAATTTTATCCAAAGTTGTAAATCACCCTAAAATGAATCACTAAAAATTCTTTAGTTCTTAGAGTTTTCCAAATACCAATCAAATTGGGTCAAACGAATATTTAGTCTGTCATAGAAAATCCACTATCTTAAATTTCAAATTAATTTTAGATTGGTAATATAGGCTCCAACACCTTCTAATATCGATATTTAAAGAAAATAAATTAATTTTTTATCCAAAGTGGCAAAAAAGTACAAATTTTATCCAAAGTTGTAAATCACCCTAAAATGAATCACTAAAAATTCTTTAGCTCTTAGAGTTTTCCAAATACCAATCAAATTGGGTCAAACGAATATTTAGTCTGTCATAGAAAATCCACTATCTTAAATTTCAAATTAATTTTAGATTGGTAATATAGGCTCCAACACCTTCTAATATCGATATTTAAAGAAAATAAATTAATTTTTTATCCACCATATTAGATACGCCATATTAAATTTTTTAAAAATTATTTCAGATTCGTCATATGTGACCCCGAAAACTCTCCCGTACCAATTTTGGTGAAAATCGGACAAAATTGATTTTTTTTGTTCGCCATATTGAATCTGCCATATTGAATTTTTTTAAAAATAATTTCTGATTCTTTATGTGAGCCCCCGAAAACTTCCCCATACCAATTTTGGAGAAAATCGGACAAAATTGATTTTTTAGTCCGCCATATTGGATCCGCCATATTGAATTTTTTAAAAATTACTTTAGATTCGTCATATGCGACTCGGAAAACTCCCCCGTACCAATTTTGGAGAAAATCGGAAAAAAATGATTTTTTCGTCCGCCATATTAGATCCGCCATATTGAGTTTTTAAAAAATTATTTTAGATTCGTTATATGCGACCCCGAAAATTTCCCTGTACCAATTTTGGTGAAAATCGGACAAAATTGATTTTTTCGTTCGCCATATTGGATCCGCCATATTGAATTTTTTAAAAATAATATTAGATTCGTTACATGGCACCTCGAAAACTCCCCCATACCAATTTTGGAGAAAATCTGACTAAATTAAATTTTTTTGTCCGCTATATTGGATCCGCCATTTTGAATTCTTGAATAATAATTTCAGATTCGTTGGGTAAAACCCCGAAAATTCTTCCATACCAATTTTGGAGAAAATCAGGCAAAATTAATTTTTTTGACCGCCTTATTGTAAGCGCCATCTTGGATTTTACTGCACCAATTTCATCTAAAAAAATATGGGACCACCGCAGCAACTTTCTTTACATAATGTAAAAAAATTCATTCAAAATGCAGCCGTTCCGGAGTAATCGGTGTACATACATAAAAAAATACATAGTCGACGAATTGAGAACCTCCTTCTTTTAAAAGTCGGTTAAAAACCGTACTTAATATTTTGTCAAAATGCTCTAATGACAACGAGATGAAGTCACCTAATTCTGTACAGTATTTCTTTAATTATGTTTGTCACTTTACAATAACCCTTAATTTTTAATTTCACTTCATATGCTACGAAAATCATTTCAATGGTGTTTCTTCAACCGTATTAGAAGTTTACGGTCACTTCAAAAAGGGCTTTTCTTAATTGTTTTCTATTTACACGACATTTTAATGGATATTTTATACAATGATAACTTTTTCCGCCACCATGTAACTCTAACTAAATTAAACATGCTATGCAGGTTTGTAAAATGGATAGTATGCATGAGCAAAACAAGATAATCACATATTATTTGAATGCAACAGTTTGAAATTACACGAGTGTAAATCAATATAGTTAAATAGAATTTGAATTCCCATTTATAATGACAAATGGGGTTTTATCCTAATTAAGTTAATTTTATTTTAAAAATACTAGCAGCTGGTCGAATGCCAGTAAGCAAAATTTATCAACGTGCTTTATGTAGAGTGAAATTTTATTGATTTATTGATTATTATGATAGAGCTCTAAAATAAATATTTCATATTCTAAATTACATTTATTTAGAAGATACTGTACAGAGTTACATTTCAATATTCTATTACAATTTAAAAACCTAAACTTATAATTTATGGAGTTAAAAGTGACTAAATAAGTTCATTGAAACTTAAATATTTTAAAAAAGAATGTAAGTAAAATCATTGAATTCAGTATTTAGAACTTGCAAAAATTTAATTTAATTTTCAACTATCTAAGAGTCCACCAGTTTAAAAAAGGTTAATCCTTTCTTAAACGGATAGACACTTTGAGTTGTGCACTTTACTAATATATGAATTTGTTTTGTTATTAAATATAATGTCCTCCGAAAAGAATATTTCACTTTATAAGTCAGAGTGACCCAATAGTATTCATACAACCGCTAATAAATATGGCATTTTGATATTTTTTATTTTTTCTGAGACATAAGTTTAAATTAACAAAACCGTACTATAAATTTAAAGATATATCTAAAATAATTTAATCATAACCAGATTTACAAGCCAAACGGCTTCGCATTCCCTACAGGATTATTGATTCATACCAGGTATACAAAGACCCCAAAAGTATGAAGATCTGTGGCGACCGTCTCCATATTATCGGGTCCTAGGTGGCGTGGTTTTCTATACTTGCTACAAACTTTCGGACTGTCCGCAAGGTTGTCAGGAGAACTGCTTTCGGAATTGGTATATACAAATGCTCACTAAAACCTAGTCCCTTGATGTTCTGCAGGAGGATCTTTGGTATCACTTCAGTTGTTGATAATATAATGGGAATTGTGTGGACGCTGTTCATTGCCCACTGTCTGCAGATTTGCACTTCCAAATCTCTGTATTTGACGATCTTCTCATTGTATTTTGTTCTTAGGTTGTTATTATTAGGTAAAGCAACTTCAATCACTGTAGTTCGCTTAAAAATTTGACCTATTAGAATAATGTTTGGCCTATTATGAGCAACTGTTTGATCTGATAAAACCGTTCAGTCCCAATATAACTCGAACTCGTTGTTCTCAAGAATAGGCCCCGGATTGTATTTGTAGAAAGGCACTTTTCCTACCTTCAATAGTTTTAACTTATCTGCTAACTCTTGGTGGAGTATCTTTGCGGCTGAGTGGTATCTTTCCTTATACTCAGTTGCGGAAAACGCTTGGCATCCTCTAGTTATGTGCTGGAGTGTCTTTGATGTTCGACAGCGATATCTACCTTGGTCATTTTCTATTGAGGGATCTCTGATGATAAACTTCCGATAGTTTTTCGTCGAAATAACCTGGTTTTGGATAGCCATCAAGAAACCATCCGTTTCCGGAAACATTTATCTTGAAATTAACCAGTAGTTCGACGCTGAGTTGACGACATTGTCCTGGATGACCTCATTTGGATGCCGTCCATAACGTGGTTTCTGTAGCCAGGCTTGCAACTTCTCTTGATCTATTCTGTGGTTGCAAGCAATATCCCGTTCCCTCAGCTGTAGCGGCATTAAATCGTCTGCTAACCTGTAGAATAAGAACGTAAGTTTTATATTTGTTGATCAAGCTGCTTACCAATATCGACCAATTCTCTTCCTCTTGGGTCTCTTGGAAGCATTATATGTTCAATAGAACTGTGAAGGTAGTGTTTGTGTGCTTTTGCTAAAAAGATTATTATTTTCCTTTTTTTCCTGTAGCAGCTATCAGTTTAAGATCATTCATGTATAGAAGATGATTTAATCTTACTACCTCTTCGTTGTTATTTCTAATACTAAAACGGTACCTGGTGGAATTCAAATGGCGTGACAGTGAGTTTATTGCAAGGCAGAACCACAATGGGCTTTGTGAATCGCCTTGAAAGATTCCCCTTATTATTTGGATTGTATAACTTTCGATGGTGTCGCTAGATGGCACTTGCAATTGGATCCTAATTCTCCAGGTTGACATATTGCGTTCTAAAAAGGAAACAAGATGATTATCGAGCCTATACATTCTCAATGCAGTTTTGAGCCACTCATGTGGCTCTAAGTCGAAGGCCTTCTTATAATCCACGTAGGCAGCAAATAGATTCGGTTGGTATAGACTTGGTTACATATGACACAGTCAACAATCAATTGTTCCTTGCATGCAATTTCTCCCAAGATGCATTCTTTCTGTTGAGTTGCGATGATTTTATTTTGTTCACAATGTGCATAGATGCTTTGGGTCAAGCAGTAGGTGATTACCTTATATAGTGTGGGAAGTCAGGTTAGTTCAGATTAGTTCAGGTTAGTAATTGGCCTATACTTAGCTGGGTCATGTGTGTTATGCTGGTTCCTTGGTAAGAGATACGTAATACCTTCTGTAAGAAACCATGGTATTTTTGCTGGGTTGAGAAAAACATCATTAATAAGATAGTTTATACACCAGAATTTATTGAGCCGGTAGTTCAAGACTCGCTCGAGATCTGGAGATTTCCAATTATGGAAATCCTTGATTATTCCTGAGATGTCCTCTGTGGCAAATGGCTTAAACTGCATCTGTCTGTATTCTTGGAAAATTTGGTGTTCTTCATTGATCCACCGGCTCCGATGTTGGCGGGTGTGGAAAGTTGGTTTCCCCAGAACTCTTCTACCTGCTCTCTGCTGAGATATCTATTATCTGTCATCTCTGTTGCTAGTTTCTGATAAAGGAATTCAACGTTGTCTTGTTGGGTAACGTCATGCAGTCTTTAGACCCCGGGTTCAGGCTCTGGCTCAGGTTCGGCAATCGGATCGTTGTTATAGTCAGTACCCCGGATCTCATGTTCAACTTCCGCTTGGATGGTATTAAGCCGTGTTGCGGAAATTAGGCTGTTTCGGAGAATAACTCTATACTGGACAGCTCTTCTTTGTTGTGACACTTGTATGTGTGTGTATCTATAAAAATCGTATGTACTAATTTTCTGCATATTTATTTTATTACTGCTTTATTTACAGCTAATGTTATTATAGTTACTAGAAAGCATTTAATTCAGAGAAACACAACAGCAAATTATGTTAGTGTTCACGGATGGTCTTGCCAATGATTTATTACTCTTTGCACCAACTTTAAGTTATCTTAAATCTAGTGCCTAACATACAGGGTATCCAAGGAAATGTGTGAAATTTCCCGGATATGAAAAAAATATGCAAAAGGAATACTACAAGTTCATATAAACTTTTTTCGCATAGGCCTCCTCTTCGGAGACAAGGGCTGTCAAAAAGCTGAAACGGAATCAGATTTTTTACATATAATTATTGAACCACCATTTTTTTAAATATGATGTAGACTCTTCAAATTACTATCCAAGAGAGTGTTGCGAATTATTCACAGCTGGAGAGACGGACTAGCTGTGACACTCGTGAACCCTTTTTTTACACCCTGTATGATACGAGCTTGGGACAACGTTTTTACATACATTTAACTATTGACTAAAAACATCATTTTATTTACACTGTTAGTCCCCGAACTTCTGTCGGGTTGAGTATGAAAAAGAAGAATTTTCCCCTGACACCATAGTTTCAATAAAAAGTTAAACGTGTTTAGTTAAAAACTTTGTAAGAAAGTTCAACATGGGCTCCGTGAAGTCTGATACACTCGCGAGCACGACGAATTGAAGACTGGTGTACCCACCACATGTGATTTTCCGTAGAAGTTCCTCCCTACTGTCGACCGGAGTGCAATACACTATAGTCTTGAAGTATCACCACAGGTAAAAATCCAACGGTATTAGGTCAGGATATCGAGGAGGCCAGGCAATAGGTCCTCCTTTACCTATCCAACGGTTTGAATAGACGTTATTCAGGTGCTCCCGCACAGCAACGCTAAAATGAAGTGGTGCTCCATGGTGCATGTAGAACATGTTTCGGAAGATTTCAATTAATAAGTGCTCTACTAAATTGTGAAAAGCGAGGAACTCCAAATAAAGTTCTCCATTCAGTCGTGCCGGCAATACCAATGGTTCAATCAAAAATTGCTAATAATTCTTGGCCAGATATTAATTTATTGGAACTGATGTTGATGACACAATAGTTGTATGAGAATTTTGATCAGACCATATAGGAGAGTTGTGTAAATTTATGATACCATTTTTGGTAAACCATGCTTCATCCGTGAAGAGAATAGTGTTAATGAAGTTTACAAACTGCATTCTACGGGGAAAATCTTCAAAACTCAGTTAATGCATTTTTTTCAAATGATATGGATATAACAGCCATTCTGGAAGAACGTCATGTACTATTGTTTCCGATGTATTAAACTGCGCTGATAATTTTCGGGTGTTCCTTTCCAAAAATTTCCTAAAATTATGAAGAAATTTAATAATATTACCTTATTAAATGGAATCGCATTCCACTCTCCCTTAGAAGTTGGTCAACTCGTTGAAATAATTTCTGATCTGGAAGATTACGATTAGGATATTTGTCGTGATATATCCTCCTGGCTTCCAAGGCATTGAAGATGCAAGACCATACGTCAAATGCGTATCTGCATACTCCATAAACATGTACTCCATATTTCGAATTATTTCACAATAAATTTCACCACGAAATCCAAAAATCAGTGAGATAATTTTGTTTTAGGCGCGACGGTATCTATGACCATTTGGCGCCTAAAAATCAGTAAATTAATATCTAAGTAAGAAATAATGTGTATTTGATATAAAGACGCTAGAGATTATCTCGAAGAAGCAGAACAGAGTTGAAAGCTAGAGGCAGCACCAGCAAGCAAAGTGCCAAGCTAGCCCCTATGCCGTAGAGTAGGGGTGGGTATTTCTAAAGAGTGCCACTGAATTTTTGCCGGGTAAACCCAGAAACCCCCCTAGTTGTTGCTTGGATCTAGCGTTCACCGCAGATCTCTAATTTGCTACACAAAATATTAAAAATAAAAAAAGAAAACGGACAAGAAGATTATGGGCCAAATGACTCCAAAACTGTTTTAATACTAATCACACTCTTTATTTTCTGATAAAAATAGTGAACTTTCTAGTTCCCAGAGGGTGGATCTGGACTTTCTTTTGCCCAGAGGGTGGATCTAAGTATTCTTTTACCCCCAGGGGTGGATTGCTGTTTGTATCCCTAAGGGTGGACTAGTTTATACTCCTAAGGGTGGATTACTGTTTGTATCCCTAAGGGTGGACCCTGATCTTCTGGAGTCAGACCGATTCCTTCTTTGACCCGTGCAAACTGCCCAAAATCCCTGTCTCCAGGTTTATTCCGATAAAAACAAAACCATAACCGCCAACTTCGCAAAAGTTACGGTACACAAAAATTCAACAAAATTACAGGGATTGTCTTCGACTTCGACTAAAGACACTGGGCAACAACAGTCGGCTGAAATGCATTAGTTAATTAAGCCAATTCAATAATCATTAGTATTTTCCACTCAAAACAAGAATAATTAATCTAATAAGTATCCCTGTAGTTATTTTTAAATTCAAGAAATATAAATTAATACATTAATAGAAATTTCCTGATTTCTGCAACCCGATATAGCTAAAATGCCAACAAATACAAATATAAATGGCCGTGAAAGAAAACAAGATCTATCTGAATACAAAAAAAAGGTAGCAATAAGTTTGATATTGATAAGAAAATAACTAAGCACCGTGTAGGACCAAATAATGCTTTCCTCCAAAGAATCCCTGGGATATACTTAAGAAAAATGATACTGTGTTGTTCATAACGAATTTGTAAAATAAGGTTAAATTAAATAAGTTAGCCAGGGTGAGATTAAGCGCAAAATTGAACCGTGACAGTGTCAGTGATGTTAAAGTTGATAAGTTCTAAAATGCAGGATATTTATTTCTTTCGTACATAGCAACAACAATACTCTGTTTTTGGTGCCGATAAAATAAAACGTACATATTTTACGAACCTAGGTCAAACTGCAATTCACATAATAAGAAGTTTTTAATTAAATAGATAAACTCTAACTTTGTATCGAATTTTTTTCTATCGTAAGGTTGAAGGTTGAATATTTGAAGGGAATAATGACGTATCTTTTATCGAAATACGCCAAATACATGATGTAAATAAAATGTCGTTTTTTCGAAAACGGTTAGAATTAGCGACATGAATGAAGAGTAATTAATTTTTAGTCAATAATTAAAGATATGTAAAAAACGTTGTCCAAAATTCATATCATAGAGGATGTAAAAAATGGGGTCATGTTTGTGAGTCCCTGTGGCTGTGAGTAATTCACACTTTCTTGGATAGTAATTTGAAGGGTCTTACCTGGTATACACCACATTAAAAAAAATTTAAATATACCTGATGTGTAAAAAACTTAATTCCATTGCAGCTTTTGGGGGCCCATATTTCCGAAGAGGAGGCCTATACGAAAAAATTTTATATTAACTTGTAGTATTCCATTCATGTGTTTTTTCATATCCAGGATATTTTCACATTTTTCCGGATACCATGTATATATTAGATTACAGTAAGTGGGAGCGTTAACTGACAGATAAAAAAGTGAATTTAAATTGTCTTATAGGGGTAAAAATGGGCTGTTTAATCTATTCTTTAGCATAAACAATTAATTTTCAAATTTGTCTTGGTCTAACACAAATGAACAAATTAATATTCCTATAAAGAAATTACGTTTAAATGGCATTGATAAATACAGTCATGAAATAGTGAAATCTATAAATGACGTACATTCGGACTATTATTTTTATGCCAAGCATAGTGTGCTAAAATACGCGTCTAAAAATTATTCCTTTGAATTAAAACAAGTAGTCTAAAATATAGGTTTCTTGCGACTACGAATATTTGAATTTCAGAAGATTCTGAAACCGATGTTCCAAATGGCTTTAATTCTTTCAAAGCTTTTATTTCAAACTTGTACAGGATCATGCATATAGATCTAAGCAGGTATACAGGGTATATTAAAAATATCGGAACACCGAAACCATTTTTCAGAATCGCATTTTCCGGGAAAATATATCAGACAAAAGTTGCAGAGGTCGTTTGGAGTTAAAGTTTATTAAGATTAAATCTTCTACTTTTTATTATAGAATTGAAAAAATTGACAATTTTACGTTCAGACATGTATTAATTTCGTGGTCAAAGACAAAGTCAGATCAGATTTTTTGGTCAAAACATTTTTTCGGAAAATAGAATACTTGAGAGTTATATTCGGATATCTCGATCTTTTTGTTATATTCTGTATATGCATCACTAGTAATCAAAAGTGCTGTTCGCTAATAAAGCTTGGAAAAAATTTAAACCATAATTATATTCCAAAATTTATATCTAGATATAAAATTAAATTTTCTGGCTGGATTCAAATTTTGTAAATAGTTCAAGAAGAACAGCAAATTGCTAAATTATATTACTCAGCATCCATTTGGTAAAGGTAGAACTTCAATAAATAATTCGATTCATCGGGGACAATACCTAACAAATTTTAAGTTCTAATTAAATTTATTTAGCTAAAAAAATAATAACATTTGAGAAGTTCGCATATGAATTAGCAAAATAATTTATTTACAAAGAATGTTATTTTCTCAGCTATGATTTATTTTCTCTGCAGAGTTTTAGTTTCAGAATTTTCATAGTAGAGAATCATACCTTACTTTTCTTACGAAGAGTAAATATCTTCCATTTTATGCAAATGTGCATAAAGACATATTGATATTATAGACATCATTAAATCAAAAAATTGTTCATAAACAAAAAATTCAAAATATAATTTCAGGACAATAATAATACGATTTTTTTTAAATTGAGGTGTTTCTCTTTATCTATTTGATTTTTTTTTAGTTAACGTAATGTAGAATTATCTATGATATTTTATTCTTAAATTATAGGTTAGGACTTAATATCGGTAATACTATATAATTTTAATTTTAATCAAATTCGATGTATTATACAACTAAAATATTATGAAAAAAAGCAAAAGTCTATAAATAAAGAATAATTTTCCCTTGATAATAGTGCTCAATAAGTATTTTTATATCGTGAAAACTCGATAAGCTCGAAAATGAATTTTCCTTTATTTTACCTTTTTTCTTTTATTATTTATATATATATATATATATATATATATATATATATATATATATATATATATATATATATATATATATGAAGTAAAATACGAACAGTAAATGCAAACTTCCCTCCATCTTATCCTTTCTGTGTTAGAGGTTGCACAGTTAGAACAAATTGTTATAAAACGCAATTTATCCTATTCCACCACCATCGAAATGATGGCCTACCTGTTCCACCATACCGAGAAGAAAGTCAAAACTTACCCTCCCCGCCACAGTGATACGGCAGAGATACATATTTCGTCTCTACTAGACTCATCAGGGTACCGACATGCACCTGGCTGTGCAAAGGACAGATCGGAAGGAAGCATGCAAATACTGAACGCGGCTTTGCCAACCACCCGCCGGATGGCGTATATATGTTTATGCGGCTTTCACGGATTCCTCTGTGTGAGATGCAATAGCAGTGGATATATCCACATTATGCCGTTGTAGTGCTGAAATCACATTCAGTAATCGTACAACTATATGCAGCTACGTGTATAGAATGAAGTAAAATACGAACAGTAAATGCAAACTTCCCTCCATCTTATCCTTTCTGTGTTAGAGGTTGCACAGTTAGAACAAATTGTTATAAAACGCAATTTATCCTATTCCACCACTATCGAAATGATGGCCTACCTGTACCACCATACCGAGAAGAAAGTCAAAACTTACCCTCCCCGCCACAGTGATACGGCAGAGATACATGTTTCGTCTCTACTAGACTCATCACGGTACCGACATGCACCTGGCTGTACAAAGGACAGATCGGAAGGAAGCATGCAAATACTGAACTCGGCTTCGCCGACCTCCTGCCGGATGGCGTATATATGTTTATGCGGCTTTCACGGATTCCTCCGTGTGAGATGCAATAGCAGTGGCGGGGAGGGTAAGTTTTGACTTTCTTCTCGGTATGGTGGTATAGGTAGGCCATAATTTCGATGGTGGTGGAATAGGATAAATTGCGTTTTATAACAATTTGTTCTAACTGTGCAACCTCTAACACAGAAAGGATAAGATGGAGGGAAGTTTGCATTTACTGTTCGTATTTTACTTCATTCTATACACGGAGCTGCATATAGTTGTACGTTTGCTGAATGTGATTTCAGCATTACATCGGCATAATGTGGATATATCCACTGCTATTGCATCTCACACGGAGGAATCCGTGAAAGCCGCATAAACATATATATATATATATATATATATATATATATATATATATATATATATATATATATATATATATATATATATATAAGGTATCCTGTAAGAACCTTCTAATTTATTGGGAACATACAGGGGTATTAAAATAATCAAAATTTGTCATAAAAATGGAATTCCTAATGTCTTTTAAAGGAGATCCAGTGCCCTAGAGGGGTACCCAGCAATTTACCTTTCCGGCTCTAAGGTTTGAACCGACTTATATAATGTAGTGAAATTTAAATATTTTATAGAGGCCATAATTACTAAACCATACTACAGTAGATGTTTTAGATCATCAGCGAAGTCTGGAACAGACTTGCAGCCACACTTGTTGGACTTAATTTCTTACATGTGTTAGAGTTGAAAATTGATTTTTCAAAAATTTTGGTCATTTCTCTTCAAAAAAGGTACTCTTAATTTATTTTAATAAAACAGACGATTTTTGAGATAAAGCGGTTTATATGCGAAACATTCAAAAGTTACTAATGATAAACACAAACAGGTAAAAATCAGGTTGTTATTGTTAATATTAAGACAATGAATTACTATTGGCAAACCTTTTAAAGTGTCGATCAAAGCCTAAGGGAAACGGGTAAAAGATGATTAGAAAATAATTATTGGCGCTACCGAATTAACTTTTTCATGTTTTATTCAGGGTCATTTTTTCCTCGACGTGACAGTAAGGGCCCTCCCAGGAGAGCACAAGACATAGAGGAACAAATTTTGCAAGATATTGCTGATAATCCTTCAAGCAGCATGAGAAAGCTCTTGACACAAAACAATGTTACAAAATAGATTGTACATGAAACTCTAACAGAACAGTTTCTTCACCCGTATCACGTTGAAAAAGTACACACGAAATTTTTGCAGCATAATTTAAATAATCTATTGGCAGACCTAGCTCTTGACAGAAGAATGCAAATGTGGTACATGAATGATGGTGTTCCATATCATTTTAACCATATAGTACCTCAACATTTAACTAACGTTTTTGGTCTATAAGTCAAGATGGGCCAGTTTTATGGCCACCAAGGTCTCTAGACCTAAATTCCTTACACTTTTACTTCTGGGAACATTTAAAAGAACTAGTTAATTCAACACCATTAAATACTAGATAAGAACCACTAGCGAGAATTGCACAGAATTCTAACAAAGTCCATAATAATGCCGGAGTATTATTTACAGTGTAGCGGGAAAATTTTCGAGGAATAAGAAAATATATTGAAATACGTGGAGCCCATATTGAATATTTTCCAAAATAATATTTAAACATTTTCACTATGTTTGCATTTTAATAACATTGTAAATTAATTTAACCCTGATCAACCCTCTGAAAGGTTTCTGGATTTGACAATGTCTGAGCTGGAAATCTTTAAGCATAACATCTTCTTGCCTTCGAAGTATGAGACAGCGCTTCCCTATAAATTAGCATATCAGCACACCCTGCGTATTTTACTTTTTCCTGTTGGTGTTTAGCATTAGTAACTTTGAGTTTCTCGCATAAAAACCGATCTCGAAAACCACGTGTTTTATCAAAATAAATTGAGAGTACCTTTTTTTTTAAAGAGAAATGACCAAAGTATTTAAAAAATCAGTTCTTAGCTCTGCAAAATGACACCTGTCAAAAATTAGGTGTCCGTTCCTGACTTCTCTGATGATCTAAAACATCTACTGTCGTATGGCTTAATGAGTCTTTATGGTCCCTATAAACTAATAAAATATCATTAAATTATACAAGTCGGTTTAAAGATTAGATAAATCGCTGGGTATCGGTTTAATGCTCGTTATCTCCGTTAAGGGACACAATTTTTTTTCTAAGATAGAGCAAGGTTATTTTGACCTCCCCTGTACGCTTCCGAAAAATTATTAGGTACTTACCGGACACTCTGTATATATAGTTTAAAAGAGTTACTTGGACGAATCGGCTGTTGCCGATATAAGCTAGATCATGAAATTTTCTGGTTCCAAAGTTACCAGGAATGGGTTATTCTTTATTTATTGACCCTTGTCTCCTCCTCACAATATTTTAACTGTATAACATAATAAAATTACTATTGTGGTGATAATCGTTTACAGCTTGCTAATGTGTCATCAAAAGTTTAACTATTTAATGCGGACGAAGCCGCGATTAAAGATGTTAGTATGTTATAATAATTTAAAATATTTTTGTGCTAGTCTCTTACAATATATCGAATTGTGTGTGTTTCGGGGTGAATTGAATTATTTGCTTTTTTTCAGATGATGTAATTTTTTGATGAAAATATAGAGTTATTTAATAAACACAACATCCATAAAGTCGCTGTAAAAATACTTGTTGTTACTGTCTCCGAAATTTTCAAATCTTCAGCTACCAGATCGTCTTCGAATGTCATTAGCAACTACGCAAGTCGCCTCACGATTTCAGAAATTACCAGATGTAATGAAAATATCAGAAAAGTAACACCTATAGTAAAGCCTTGGTTGAATAGGCAGAGTAAAACAATGTTTGTCTCATTTTTGATGAAAAACCGTGGTATTCTTAAATCTGCTTTTTGAAAATGAAAATCTAGCTCAGCTCAGCTTAATGTGTCTAGTGAAAAAGACAGCCCACCACTAGCAACTTTAAGAAAAGTATCCTTTCTGATTTTCCACACAGTCAGCACGACCTGTTATCGTTAAGATTACCCATTGGATATTCTACTCCAAGACCGAGTTGGAACTTTAGGAAAGATAACTATATTGTTTTTACGATAACGTAGAAAAATGTTTAAGATTCATACAGATACAATCCAGAAGAAAAGTTTGATCTCTCCTTCGCAAATTAGAGGCGGCAACCCCATAGTTCGTATTCAACCAGCTATCACACCTAATTGAATTGCGTCAAACATAGTATCCACGTCCAGGGATCTCGAAGATCGATGTCATACGAGGAAAATGAAAAAGAAATTTAAAACCTTGAAATCTGAAAGTTTATTGATAATAAAATTGCCCTCTCTTTACTTCTGAAGAGTTCTCTATAGCAATTTGTAACACTAAAGCAGGCAAAGCTCTGGGGATTAGAAGGCATACATCCAGAGTTCCCTTTTTATTTGTATAGGCATTCATATTTGCGTCTCGCTTGTTTCTTTAGCCACATTTTACCAATCGGAAATATACCAAGAGCATTTAAATAATTCAAAATTTTGCTATTTTGGAACTGAAAAAACCAAATGACAAGCTCGAAAGCTATCACTCAATAACATTAACAAGTATACTACAAGCACTCGGAGAGACTTCTATACAACGGAGTCATTCTTAAAATCTTGGAATACACGCCAATAGAACAGGCAGACTTGATAGGAACTGCTCTGATTACTAATTATATAGAGGCAGATTTTGAGAGAAAGTTTAAAACCTCTGTCGCATTCCTTGGCTTAACGGTCGCTTATTTCTATAAATTTCTCTTTAAGCTCATTTTACAGCTTATAATAATATGTTAGCCGACAAAATTCACAATATTCAGCACACAAGTAATAGAAAAAAAACTCTTCCGTAAGGACGTGACAAATGATTGTGCCTAAAATTTTAAATGTTAATGTCTAAAAAACTATTGAGATTAAGTCATTATTTATAGAGCTTTTTTCAAAAAATTTTAAAAAAGTACTGTTTAAAAAAAAAAGGTTATATTTGGGACGCTTTGTTAAACCACAGTATATCAAAATATTGTTATGTGTATGCCTAAAAGCTTTATAGATATATAACAACAAGAAAACAATTGAAAAAGTTTCCTTTTTTTTTCTAAAAAGACCAACCAGGGAATGTCCTATACAATATTTTTCTATCCTAAATATATGTATTATTTCTAAATTAGTTATTTCACTTTTTTTGAAGAAAGAGCAATAATACCTCTTGTTGTAATGTATAATAAAATTTAAATGTTTCCTTCAAGGGGCCTAAAAGTTTTCGTTTTTTCGTACATACATGCCCAATAAAGACTAGGGAAGTATTGAAAAGAAGATGAAAAAAAGATAGACCTTTTAAATGTGCCCGAAAAGGAAAAGGCAAAGACAGATCCCGCTCTGAAATTATTCAGTGGTAAAATATGGAAATGTATGCGGGTTACTGTAACAGGAAAAGGGCGGAGGAAAGCTCCTCCTTTCTACTTAAACTACTTATACCTCGCACGTCTGAAAGTACGATGAAAGTGATTTTTAAGATTCGTTCGGAATATTTATGTTATGTTAACTTGAATATGGCTGTATTAAAATTAGGACTGCCGAAAGTATAATGATGAATGAATATATTTCTTATGAATATTTTACCTCAACTTACAAAATTAAGGCTTGCAATTAAAAAACTTTCGCCAAAGAACCAAGTGGTTATCTAAAAATCAAAGATCTAGTTCACTAAAAATTGAAGGTGTTTGAAGTTGCATTTAATAATATTTTAAAAATTCAAGATGACAAATCTAAAATGATGGATTCAAAATTTTATCAAATTTGAAAAATGTTGGGTTTTTTTGCGGGAGCAAATTGTGGTTTCATTTACATATCTTAAAAGTTGCAAAATGGACATAATTTTTCCAATTAACAATATTGCTTTTAGAAGTACAAATATATTAATGCACTAAAATATTTTAAATATACATAATATTTATATAATGATATTTTTTCTAATATTCGTTGTCTCTAATATGAAAAATAAAGTTCGCGAATTAATTTTTTTATTTGTGATTGTTTCATTATGAGTTTTAATTTTTACCTTTTAGAAATTGTATTTGTTTTTAGAATTTGAAATTAATATTAAAATAGCTTTTGGAAAAGTTTTTTTCTGGGTAAGTTTGCTACTTAAAATAATAACTAATTAGGAATTGAATTATGTTTTCGATTTTTTAGGCTTAACAACTTAGCAGGATCTGACTTAATGAGATTTTAGGAAAAAAATTTGGAAAGTAATTGAATAAATAGTTAGGATTTTTTATATTTATATATTTATTTATGACAAATAATAAAAATATATTCGAGGAAATATAGGTCTTATTTAAGAAATAAAGAACAATTAAAACTAAAAATTTTTAATTTGATTATTATTGGCTCTCATTTGGCATTACCATTCGAATAGCAGTTTGCAATATAGAGAATTTTTGTCAAATAAACCTCCTTCAAGATTAAAATTTCCATGACTCAAAGTAATTAGTATTAGAGAACCGTCAGTATTTTAACAGCATCAACGGTTTCTGATAAATTACGACTTATTTTGTTGAAATTTTCATCACTATTTGAAATTTACGCCACTGGTTTTCTATTTTCAGTAAGCATCTTAGCATACTAATTTGTTTTACAATATAGAGCTATATTCTGCTTATGACCTGAACAAACTTTATTGGTCAAAATTATTATAGCTTGTACACTGTTTATATTTATCTTGGAAAAGAACAGATTTATAGTAAATATATTGAAATTTAAACTTAAATGACATTTTTATACTATAACCTATAAAAGAATTGATACAATTTTACATACTTTTTAACACCTATTTTTTGATGGTAATGCTAATTTTCATTTTTTAAATTAGTAATTATATTCGTAGACACTCAAAACTTCTTTTGATTATTTCTAAAACTATTTTCATAAAAAGGTTATATTTCTTTAAAAATGTGAGCGAAATTTTATATACAAATTTTTAATGTGATTTACACAGTAGGGGAAAGACGGCTAATACCGCGCGGTGTGCAAATCTGCGCACAATAGTTTTTTTACTCTAACTCTCTATTTTGAATAATTTAATAGCGCTGTCATCTAGCGACAAATATGAAAAGTAAATAAAAACTTATACTACAAGGAAAAACGAACTCTGTTCTAACACAGTTAGAGACAAAGCACTATCTCAGATTACAAGAATACTAGGAAAGGGTTGAAGGCTTTCTCATGGTGGTGTACCGTCATCTGCAGACCGGTTTCGTACTTGTTAGATTTCGTCAGTACAGAATAGGACAGCGCACCTCAGCATCCGAGAAGTATATCCTTGAAATAACTTCTACTAGACAAGATATGAATTCTAATACAAGCAGTGATATGTCCACGCAATCTAGTAGAAATCTGTATAAATATCAAAAGTAGATAAAATATAAAGCACTATCTCAGATTGGTATCTATATATATATATATATATATATATATATATATATATATATATATATATATATATATATATATGAATAGTTTGGTTATTTCGGGTTTCAATCCGTTCGTTCAAAAAATCGTTTTCACGACGTTTCGCCAAAATCTCATTTGGCATTTTCAAGTGCGGTTCGTCTCGTTACTCGCTGAGAACTCAGTTCTCAGCGAGATAAGCTGAAACTACCGATTGTAACGGCTCCAAATAAAGGACGAAAAACAGTATTCACAACAGATCAAAAAAGAGAATTAGCTGAGCATTTCAAGAATTTAACAAACATGTTTTTTGGAGTAACTCCGTTACAACTCAGGAAATTGGTGTTTAGTTATGCAGAAAGAAATGCCAAAACTTGCAACTTTAACCGTCAGTCACGAACAGCTGGCAAGCACTGGTTAAGGTTATTTCTAAAAAGTCGCAACGATATAAGCCTTAGAAAACCGGAAAGTACTAGTATTAACAGGATCCAGGCATTTAAAATGTAACCAGGTATTTTTCTAATTTGATTGAAGTCATAAAGAAACATAAACCAGATTTTTAATGTAGATAAGACAGGAATCTCCACCATTCAGAAACTTTCTAAAATCTTAAGTTCAAAAGGCCAGGTCTACCATGTCATGGGAATGATGCAAGACCGTTACAATTGTTTGCGCATTTAGAGCTTCAGGAATATTTATTTCGCCTTTTAGGGTTACGTGAGGTCACGTACACAAAATAGCGTACAACGAGCTACACACAAACCAAAAAGGCCCAACGTCCGTAGAGCCGAAAGAAAAAGAAGGAGGAGGGCTCGACTGGAGCGGGGACAGGAGACTGTTCCCTCCCAGATGGACACTTCTCCTTTGAAGAGACCGCAACGGTCATCAATCGAGTCAGAAGACTTCGTAAAGGTGCTTCTCAAGAAACCTGGTGGCGATCCAGCAAATAAACATCAAAGGCTTCCGAATTCAACGCCTTAGAACACTGCGAGGGCAAATAAGCGTCCCAGAAGAGAGAAATCTACTGGAATGCATGCCACTTGTACTCTGGTGTCCGGAGACGAATCCTTATGCTTCATAATAAGTCGAACGGAGCAATCTGTCGACTTTGCCGACATCCAGGCATTGGAATTCTCGGATGCAGAAATGGAGGCTATTGTGGACACCCCCTTTAGCAGCAGTGCTCCAATTCCTGTTTTTTTGTCGACGAGGCTATGAAGAGGCCTATTATTGGTGACTGCTGTGGGTTGAATGTCTAAGGACCGGCCCGTCGGGAAACTGGCAAGAATCAGGCCCTGGAGAGATAAAGACTCTTTTTCCTTTACTACTATCTCATCCACAGACCGCATACCCAATATTCCTTCCCCAATATATATATATACATATATATATATATATATATATATATATATATATATATATATATATATATATATATATATATAACCTCTAACCCGGAAAGGATATGATGGAATGAAATTTGCATTTACTGTTCGCATTTTACTTCATCTATACACGGAGTTGCATATGCAACTATATAGTTGTACGTTTGTTGAATGTGATTTCAGCACTACAATGGTATAATGTGGATATATCCACTGCTATTGCATCTCACACGGAGGAATCTGTGAAAGCCGCATAAACATATATACGTCATCCGACGGGAGGTCGGTGAAGCCGCGTTCAGTGTCGCATACTTCCTTCCGATCTGTCCTTTACACAACTAGGTGCATGTCGGTATCCTGATCAGTCCAGAAAAGACGAAACATATACCTCTGCCGTATCACTGTAGCGGGGAAGGTAAGCTTTGACTTTATTCTCGATATGGTGGTACAGGTTGGCCATCATCTCGATGGTAGATCCACTGCTATTGCATCTCACATGGAGGAGTCCGTGAAAGCCGCATAAACATATATATATATATATATATATATATATATATATATATATATATATATATATATATATATGTTCACCACTCGGAATTTATTTGGATTTGCACTTAATGGATACCAGATCTTGGTCATTTCAGAAAAATAATATTAATTTTTAACCGACTTCTAAAAGAACGAGGTTCTCAATTCATCGACTATGTATTTTTTCATATATGTACACCGATTACTCCGGAACGGCTGCACCGATTTGAATGAAATCTTTTACGTTATATTCAGGAAGTTGCTGCGGTGGTTCCATAGTTTTTGAACGACATTGATGCAGTAAAATCCAAGATAGCTCTGATAATATGGAGACCAAAAAAATTAATTTTGTCCGATTTTTTTCAAAAATTGGTATTTTCGGGGTCGTACACATCGATTTTGAAAAATTCAGTATGGCAGATTCAATATAGCGAACAAAAAATTTAATTTGGTCCAATTTTCTCCAAAATTGGTTTGGAGGAGTTTTTGGAGTCGTACATAATGGATCAAATATTACTGAAAAATTCAAAATTGCGGATCCAATATGGCGGACAAAAATATCAATTTTGCTCGTTTTTCTCCAAAATTGGATACGGGGAAGTTTTCGGGGTCGCAAATGATGAATCTAAAGTTATTTTTAAAAAATTCAATATGGGAGATTCAATATAGCGGACGAAAAAATCAATTTCGTCCGATTTTCTTCAAACTTGGTATAGGGGATTCGGGGTCGCATAAAACGAATTTGAAATTATTTTTAAAAAATTCAATATAGCGTATCCAATATGGCAGATAAAAAATTAATTTTGTCCAATCTTTTTCAAATTTAATATGGGGCAGTTTTTGACATCGCACATTACGTATCTGACATTATTTAAAAAAAAATAAATATGGGGGATCCAAGATGGTCGATTAAAGATTCTACATCTCTCAATTTTATCTAAAGTCAATATTGGGGAGTTTTTGTAGTGTTAATTACGAATTTAAAATATTTTTTGAAAAACTCAATCTGGCGGATTCAATATGACGTCCTAAAATTTTACATTTTTCAATTTTCTCTAAAACTGATAGAGGGGGGTCCCTGAAGGTGTCAATTATGACTTTAATAGTATTTTTTCAGGATTCAATTTGGCGAATAGAATATAGCGGACTAAAAATTTTACATTTTTCAATTTTGTTCAAATGTGGAACTGAATCGTTTTTGAGGATGTAAATAGCGATTATAAAATTATTTGAAGAAAATCTAATATGTCAGATATAATATGACGGTCTAGAAATTTTAAGTTTCCGGATTTCATCCAAAATTGGCACTATGGAACTTTAAAGAGTTTAGATTTAGATTTGATTAAGACGCTAAAATATATCGGACTAAGAAATGTATTTCTCAATTTCTTTAAATATTGATATTGGAAGGTTTTGTGACCTATATTACCAATTTAAATTTAATTTGAAATTTGAGATAGTGAATTTATTTTCACTGACTAAATATTTGTTCGACATAATTTCACTGGTATTTGGAGAACTCTAAGAAATAATTTTTAGTGATTCATTTTATGGTGATTTACAGCATTCGATAAAATGGGTATTTTTTTGCCACTTTGGAGTCCTTGCAAGATACACTAATCTCGATTAGTCCAAATAATTTATGAATATCATAATTCAAAACTAAAAACCGAAAAATAAAATTTTTATAAAAAAAAATCTAATCGACTTCTAAAAGTGCGCTAAAAAATGAAAAATAATTATAAATTTTTATATGAAATTGAAATTTTTCAAGTCGGCGCCAAATTATTACTAAATGAAATAAATAACTACTAATATATACAAATTATAGTAAGAAAGCAATTACAAATAAATTATTTTTAATCTGTTTATGCGATTCACATTTTGTCGGGTATTAATTTGGCCCCGACTTCAAAAATTTCAATTTCATATAAAAGCTTATATTTATTTTTCACTTTTCAGCGCACTTTTAGAAGTCGACTCAATTTGTTTTATATTAATTTTATTGATTAAAATGAAGCGAAACTACATCTTGATTATCGGATTATATATATTGAATGAGACGTAGAAGGACAATATTTTTTTTAGATTAAATGTAAATGCGGATCCAAAAATAATTTTTACAGTTTTTTCTGACAAATCATATGTCCGGAAATAGACAGTAAGGTACTGTAGCCTATAAAATTTAGAAAATAAATCTATTTAGCCGTACATCACAAAACAAGAAAAGTTAACGTCTTATTGCTAAGCAAATTTATATTTTATTTTTTCTCCTTGACTAAATATAAAATTTTAATAAAAACACTCTATATCCCTCATTAAAGATTTTTTATTTACTTAATTAAATTAGAACCCTAGTCAATTACAACCCTAGTCAATTACCCGTTAGCTGTGAATTAAGCCGTTGTCTTTTAAATTAAGACTAAATAAATTTCTCTATATCTTCAATTAGTTTCTTCTGGTAGTTTACTGTTTCTAGGAAAAATTTTATACATTGCCCATATTTCTTGTATGTTAAATTTTATCTTGTATCTTAGGCCATAATACCAAAATAAAGCTAGGAAGTTCCAGTCTAAAATATTAAAATAATTACGTTAAATATAGACAGAATATGTTATTTATCATTTTTTACTAACAATAAATAATACAAAATTATGGATTGATACAAACGCACAACAATGTATTGATCATAGTGGTCAATATTTTTTAAAACAATAATATTGGTTTTTGTTTTTTTCCCAAAATATATACTACTATCTTCGTAATTCCATAAAATAAATAATTTTAGAATGTAGCGTAATAGAAAAAATGAAGAAAAAAATTTTAATTATGGATTTTCAATTCTAAAAATTCTCCAACTTCATCTAAAACATGATACTACAGATTTAACGAGAACTTTTATTTGCAACAGCAACAATAATATTTTATCAAAATATCTTTTAAAGAATAATGAGGTATTGTCATTTAATAGTCGAAAGTTTTCACGAGGGATATTTTTCTCTTGTTAAATCAAGGGCTGTATCTCAAGTGATCCAACTTTCAGTTTCGTCAATTTTATATTTACAATGCATTTTTCAACAACAGAAGTCTCGAAATTTCAAGTAAATATCTTAAAAGATATATCGAATCTTGGACTGGCTAACAATTTGTGACTCCCTTGGTATACTGAAGAACTTGTATTTATGTTTCCTTCCCTAAATCTACTTATTGTAAAATAAAATAATAAAAACCTACCCAACAGTAACAGACATTTTACGCTCTGAACTAGGAATACATATTATAAGACCTTAAAAATTAAAATTAATTTATTTAATAAGTTAAGTGACAACGCGTGAGCGTCGTCAAACCGCCATTTAAAAATGACAACAACAGTTGACAACCGGTGCGAAACGCCCGTTTCAATATGAAAAAGAAATACACTGCTCACAGGTTCAAAAACACTCCAGTGTTGAAGGTGTCAGTTGTGACAGACATTTGTTGTTATATTAAATGCAGATAAAGACATACAAAGTGCGACTGAAGATTGTTATATTGGATTGAAAAAAGGATGCTTTAACTGTGTACCTGGCACAGGAAAATGGATACAACCAGTGATTTAGAAAACTCACAGAATAGTTGAAATTCTGAAGATGTTCAACTCATACTATTTTTATCTCCAATTTACAGCCGAAGATTCATCACACAGCATACCATTTATGGATATGTTGGTAATACGCATAGAAACCAACCGTTTAAGAATTTGGTGGTACAGAAAACTCATCTGTTCAAATCAATTCATGAATATTCGATCTTATCATCCGCCAAAAATGAAAACTAACCTCATATAGGGAATGAAAAGGAGGGTAGTTAAATTCACTCCGCCTGACTTCAGGAATGATAGCCAACAATTTCTGGAAACAATTTTTTTGCAAAATTTTATATAATAGACCGTCAGAGTTAGCCTCATATGAGATGATTTGGAAATTTATTGTTAGTAGACTTCTGATTGCGTAAAAACCTTCAGAATGATAATGGTAATTATGTAGTATCTTATGTCTCATTGTCGTTTTTGGGCAAAATTTTTTATTTAACAAAAAGATGTGAAAAACATTTTTTCGAGATTTAGAAAAAACTATTGTTTTTCAGTAAAAAAGTTATGCACATTAAAAATACAACCATTAATTTGGCGGCAAATCACAGTCGCTATTTATTTCATGCCATAACTCCATGAATATTAATGGTACATTAAAAATCAATTTGATTTTTAATATTCCTAATTAGTAGTATACAATTGACCACACTAGCATTTTTTTCGTGACTTGAAAATTACATGCAAAAATTTGTCTATTGCAATGTTATATAATAATTTGATTACAAAAACATATCATCCATTGTTCATGTCTGATCGAGAAACTACGAATTAAAAAAATAAAGATTCTACCACCAATATTCGCCGAGATAATCCGAATTTTTCCGGTGAAACAAATATAAAGCGTCCGAGTCCCGTTTTTTTCCGCGCGCCGCAGGCTGAAGGAACTCCCCTCCACTGCTCACTGTTTGACTCTTGGGGTATGCGCAACTTTAAACAATTGCAACATCAAAAATTTTAAAATAATTGAGTTGAAACTGCTGCATACAATAGTTTAATGATCTCCCTATGAGTTCCTATATAATCCCTAAATAAAAAACCACGCAGCAGCGATTTTTTGAAAAAAGGTTTTCAGGTACTAGTGGTCGTACAATATTTATTTTTAAATATGCATCAAAATCTCACCTATCACGTCCACTTATCTGCATTTCGACATCAACAGTTATCGAACAGTTATTCTATTTGTTTATAAGGAAAAAATCAACCTCAACTTTGTTTATCTGTTTAAATTATTTAAAATCAACAATTAATTTGGTTCTTTTTTGTTATTGTTAGTATAAGTCTCGAGCTTTCATTTGCATACCTTCAGATTACTATACAATCTCTGGATCGCTGAGAATAAACAATAAAAAAAGACATAAAATGTTATAAACAAATTCACTGTGCAAAAAACTATTAAATATTTTTACTTGAAATTTTGCATATTTGTTTTATGCAACAAGAGACTCCTTTCAGTGTAGTATAAAATTAATGCAATTTATTTTTTATTGTTTATAACCAATGAAAAAACAGCCATTTTAGGTTAGGTTTTTTTACATAACTAACGAACAAATTATCCGATTTGGACGGACCATCGCTCATTTTATAAATGTTTTCATGCGCACAACTTTCCTTTGAAATTTTTTTATTGAAAAACAATATATTTTCCTAGAACTCGAGAAAACCTTCTTTTCGCACCTTAATTGTTAAATAAAAAAATTTTCCTAAAAAAGAAAATGAGACATAAGATACTACATAATTACTATTATCATTCTGAAGGTTTCTACTTAGTCAAAAGTCCACTAACAATAAATTTTTTCCAGAAGATAATTCCGCTGGCCTATAACACACAATATTATATACCAGCAGGGGCGGATCCAGCCTCTCTCTTTGGGGGGGGGGGGGCGGTGATATCACAAAAGCACAGTATGGCAAGCGAAAGTTTTTTATGGTGAGGGGAGATATCAGCAACATTCCCATTTCTAGTGTAAAAGGCAGAGTGAGGTCTATTTTTCTGAATTTGAAACTCTTAGAAAGGGGGCGACGATCACAAGAAAAAACAAGTTGCCGACAGGGGGAGATGATGCCAGCAGCATACACATTCTTAGTATAAAAGACAGAATGGGCTCTATTTTCCTGAACTCAAAACTCTGGGGAAGAGAAGGGGCGATCGCAAGCATACACATTCCTATACTCTATTCACAAACTAGAGAGAGCAATAAAACTGTTATCGAAACCTCCAATGTACCTGCTTATTATAATTAATTATATTTAAATATTATAAGCTTTGATAAATTTACTGCAACAATAAAATTTCTTTAGTGATTTATCTTGTTTGTGCTTGTTTTTATATATTATTTGAGATTAGTGAGATACCCAAAAGATATAGCTTCCACATTTATATTTATTTTAAAATCGTTAAACCAGGGCATTTTTTCCTTAATAAAAAATTTATTAGGATAAATGTTTATGATGTCTTAAGATAATATCTAATATCTATATAATAATGTTAAAAGCTCTGTTCAGATGTGTTCCAATATGAGAAATTGGAAAATCCACTATGTACCGAATGCTGAAGGAGAAAAAAAGTTCTGGAATTGTTAGTACTCCCCAGCCAGATTCGATCACAGACAGATGAAAAACTTCGTTCGAAGAAGAGTGTAAACTGCAATAAAAGGAGTTGTACATACATTTTATTACGAGTAACAGATCTCAACCGTCGACAAAATTCTAACTAAAATCTATGAAGATTGAGATTTACCTGAAATTAAAGGAATTGAGCTCTGGAAATTGCTCAGAGAACTTAATTTTTGCTCGAAAAAAACAGATAGGAAATCTGTTCTTATAGATCGTCCGGAAACTGTCCGTTGGAGAAGGAAATATCTATCTCAAGTAAGAGTTGCGACCAATAACACAACTTACTAAACTAGTAATTTAACTGACCTTTTGAAAAATTTTTTTGGATAAAGTTACTGCAGAAAATTGGGAAAAATCCATATAATAAAAGAATAAAAGAGAATGTGGAGACTTGGTCTCATGATTGGTGAGATAGAGGAACTAACTCTAACTAATTTGAGCGAAGAGAGCTTCACTATCTTTGATTACGAAATACATACGTAATGTTTACCAGTGTAAACACAATTTATTATTTAAATTTTTGTTTTTGTTCTATTTTATTGTTAATATTGTGTATTTGTGTCTTTTTCTTAAGCGTGTAGAATTAACATGTTTATTTTATTTTTTTGGGGCAATCGGATTTCCATATAATAAACTAAATTAAATTAAGATGTCAGTGCAATAGAAATAAAAATAAGTCGGTCTAATTTTAACTATAACATATAAAAATTAATTACATTTTAATCCCTTTTTAATTCTACAGATAGTTTTAGAAATAAATAAACTGAAACGTTAAACGTCGTAAAAATGTTTTTGCTTAGTAATAAAATGAACAATTGCCCCAAAAAAGTTATAACTTAGAATTTTTTGAGAGAATAGTGCTACGCTTTAGTCTGAATGTGCCTAAAACGGTTTCTATGCCAAAAATAAAAATATATTTGTGATTTGTGTTAAATATGTCAAAATTATCTATATTTTTTAATGTATGTGAATTATTAAACAATAATAAGAAATAAAATAATATTATAAAAACTTTTTATTTTAAGTTTATTACCGAAATAATATTCTATGCCATGAATACTTAGTGATAAAATAAGCCTCCTTCCGACGCCTATGACAAGGATAAAAATCCTTTTTAACACTTCACGTTTCCAAATATCTATTGTTATCCAACCAAGATAGACACAGATTGTATTTTTGATTATAAAATTTCTAACCCATTCCTATGAAAAATATATGTGTCTAACAGATTTTGCCAAAGACACCGGACTAAAGAACAAAGTTATTTTGCGAAGAAAAAAAGGGTAAAAAATGATTTATTACTCCCTATAGTTCTTGAATTAACTATAGTATAAGAGGCAAAATCGGGTCTACTTTTCTGACCTCAAAGCTCTTGGGAGGGAGGGGGGACGATCGCCCCCCCTTGGATCCGCGCCTGTATACCAGCGAACATTTTCGAGAGGACAAGCAAACCTTCACTAATATACACGTAAACAACCCAACCATCATTGCCAGCTGAGAACAATGACGTGGTTCAGCAAAGAATGTCGTTACCCTTTATTAAAAATTTTATACCCAGACTAAAAGAAGTTTTCCAAAATAAATTAAATTTACTACTATACAAGTTAAACAGTTGCAGCACTCTACGTCAAAATTAAAACATCAGTTTTACTGAAGGAAAATTGGAACATTGTCTATAAGATTCCACGTCTGGAGACCAAGTTTGGATTGGTCAAACTTCTGGAAACCTCTCAAGTAGAATTGGTTCTCACAAGAGCGATTGTAACAGCTCTCGCCGAGCACATTCTGATTCAGGGTTACCTAATGAATTTTGAGAGACCAAAAATTCTAGCAAAATAAAGCAACTACCACAAAAGATTTTTTCTCGAAATGGTTCCCATAAATAACAAACCACTTTCTATGAACAAAAAGAGGGGACATAGAAAACCTCAGTATAATGTACAAATACTTGCTACAATTAGAGATAAATGGTGATCGGTCTCTCACAGTCCCATTCTTTCATTCAGATACAATTTATTCACTTTCTTTGTTGTTGTTCTTACACTTGTCCAACCGGGTGCGAGGTATGTTAATTGCTTAATCACATAGTTTTCTAAATCACTGGTTGTATCGATTTACCTATGGCGGGTATACAATTAAAGCATCCCTTTTGCAATCCAACATGACAATCTTGAGTTGCAGTTTGTATCTTTTTATCTGCATTCGATTTAACAACAAATGTCTGTCGCTCTGCTACCTCTGTTACCTCTGCTCCCGGAATGTTTTTCTTTTTCATATTAAAAGGGGCTTTTTACGCCGGTTGTCAACTGTAGTTCTCATTTTTGAATGGCAGTTTGACGGCGCCCACGTGTTATCAGTTAACTTATTAAATAAATTAATTTTAATTTTTAATTTCTTATAATATTGAAACTGTGATGTAGAAACAGCCACGTGAGGTACCTGAGAAATCCACTACGTATCAGGACCAAAATATCCGGGAATTTAGTGGTCCAAAGTTTGTAAGCCGTTCAGGGTTACAGTAAATTGCAACATTGATATCATTCAGGGTTGCGCACTTCGTAGTGCTGATTCTAGCATTGGGATCCGAAAAACCACTAGAGAGGCAGTTTCTACATTTACTCAGGCATCCTGCTTTCTATATAATATGAGATTACAAAGGATTGATCGGGACGATGAAAGCTTGGTGGGTGGCAATATCCCGTTGACGTAAAAACAGCCACCTGACGTACATCTACTGATAATTTCCGACTCCAAGAAGATTCAAATATCAGAAATGAAAGAAAGAATGTTAAAGGGTATCTAGGAAGGCACACCGGCGGACCCACTGATGAACCCACCGCCGGCGTCATGACGAAACAACCGAGATTTTATTGGTCGAAAGTTTGAAAGTCGTTACGGTGAATTGCAACAATATGTAATCCTAATTTATAGTGTAAAATGGCTTTCCATACACACTCACTTTGGTAGGTTTTCTTATATTTATTTTGTTATAAATGGATTTAGGGAAGGTAAAGAGAACAACCATTAGGGTTTTGATTGTTCTATAGTCCCTAAGGAGCGCTTGACAATGTGTTTTTCCCTTTTGTAGAAGTTCTGATGATGAGAATAAAATTTCTCAAAAGCTAGACTAACATAAAAGAGGTTTCTTTTCGGGCTAATCATCCTTCTGACTCCAGCCCCACAATAAAACTGTCTTAAATATTTCGCTGTAATTGACTTTTCTAAAATAAATCCTATGTAAGTAAATCGTGCATGGTACTGTTCTATATTAGCGATATGCTGGCAGTTGTTAAAATTAATTTTGTGTCCTATCTCGAGCTGATGTTGAAACAGGGCTGATGTTTTCTGTTTGTTTATTATGCTCAAGTTATATTTTTCTAGTCTTCCCGATATTCTTCTGTTAGTTTAGCGTATATATGTTTTATTGTAGATGCCTCAGCGATATAATGTACACCCTGATTTTCCAGTTCGATTTTGTACTTTGGGTTTCTTAGAGATGAGCTTGTTGTTCTGTGTGATTTGTAGGCTGTAGATATATTTGTTGAACAATTTATCGATTTTATCCGTTGTACCTTTTATGTATCGAATTATGGTGATTTATGTATTGTCGGTAAGTAGTTTTATTTCTTGAGTAAGTTTATGTTGCAATTTTGTTGCTTTAATTATGGTTGGTGGTTTGTAGATATTCTATAGTTTCTTTTGCTTTTCTTTGATTATCAGTAAAATGAAAGGGTCTTGAGATTAGGGTGTTGGCTACTCACTGCATTTATGAGGGGTAATGGTCAAAATCAGCATTATGGTACCTCTCCGTGTAAGTTGATTATCGACATAATGTATGTTTCAGGTGCTCATCCATTTATTGTCTTTGTTACAAGAACATCTAGAAATGGGAACTAAATATTTTGTTCAAGTACCAGGGTATACTGTATTTTCGGGTGAATAGAATTAAGAAAATCGTGCAAGCAGTTCAGCTATTGTTTGGCATGAGACCATATTACAAATTTTTCATCAAACTAGGGACACCGGAGTTTGAGTTTGAGGTGAGTTCTTCAAAAACTTTAGTTTTGAAATAGATTTTGAATAGATTAGCAATAGCTTGAAATAGTGATAAACCCATCTGTCTGTATGTCTGACCATCAAATAAGAAATAAGGATACTTAAGGTAATTTTCGGCGAGGTTCATAATGTGAGTTGGGAAATCTTCTCTTTGGGTGATCTGGTCAAGTAATCCATCTCCTGGTGTACTTGGATACAGGGATCTTGAAAGGATATCGTCTTTGTCACCTCTTACGGAATATAAAATTCTTAAGAACTCTTCTGACTTTTGTAAGTCAGATGCAGCCTTCTCCATAAGTGGTTGACTGAGACAACAAGAGATTTCTCTAGATTTTGAGTGGCAAAATTGAAAGCGCGGACGATGGGTCTTAGAGAGGCATTTTGTTTATGTATCTTTATAGGCCCGCAGAGTTTTGGAGACCTGCTGAATTTTTTTCGTACTATTAGTTTTCGCTTGATATCTAGTTCTATAGATAAGCCCGCGATTTTGATCTGATCTATTTTTTCAAGATATGGATCTCTTGCGTAGTTGAGATTTTACTTAAGAGTTTCTTTTGGGTTTCGGATAGTTAATAGTTCGATATATTCTAAACTGTTTCGTTTTTGGTTGTTGATTGTTTACAGTGACTTATTCATGGTATTCTCATATTTTTTCAAATACCTTTCGGTTTTTGTGGTTTCTGGTCGCCAATATAAAGAGTTTTTATACAGTTCCATAGGACGGGATATATTAGCATACTTAAAGATAGGTGAATTTGGCAGAGTGCGCGTTCTATTTTGTTTTCTGTCATATTTCCTCTCTAAGAAGCTCATTGCGGGATTTTTCCAATACTGAAAGAGTTTTCCATAGTATGATCTCGTAAGTTATCCTTGGAAAAGCTGGTCGCATGCTGTTATTTCTGTTCTATGTTATGATAAGTATGTAAGATCGCATAGGACTATGCAGATTTTCTCTCACAGTTTTTCATATAGTTTGGTTTGCTTGAATGGTTCCTTCCTTAGAGGTGTGTGATCTTGTAGTTTAGCGCTTCATGGATGGAAAGATGTAATTCAGTATTAATTCAGGAATACATCCGTTAATTCACTTGGTTCCTTGTAGAAAATTGCAAACTTTTCGCTAAAATTTCATTTGACATCTTTTGTGCTTGCTAGTTGTAGACCAACTGAGAAAATTTAATGTATAGCATGCCCTATATAAGGTCGTAAATTATTATATATATATTTTCTTGATTCTTGAAACATAGATTATATCATTTTTCTTTATTTTGCCTTTTCTTGGGTTTAGGTTCTATATTTAATAAATACACAAAACGATTGACGTTTCGCCCTTTATTCAAAGCATTTTCAAAATTTTTTCCTAAAAAAATATGTAATTAAAATACATCACATAAAAAACATATTTACCATTTCGAAAAACAAACCAGACACTTAAAAACAGTAGTCAAACTTTAAAATTTTTTAAAAATATTTAATTTTACCGGTACATACCTTGACATTTTGTTGTTCTGTTACTAAATAAAATCTAAATTTTACATCGTTTACTGAGGATACCTGGAATGAGAATTTGTTTTATTTTTTTAATATTTTTTATATTTTACAATGCATAAAAAAACAAATAAGGTATATGTTTGGTTTTATGTTTAAGAGGATATTCCATTTTTGATTCTTATTTGACCGGATCGAATACTTAATATTTTTGTTTTAATTAGGCTTGCGTAAATGTGGCTCAAATTTCCCATATCTATTCTGTCGTTAACAGTGTTTTTATCTTTTTTAATTTCAATCATTTCCTTTATCTATAATTTTTGGTAATTCATATCTTTGTTTTTTTATAATGGTACTGTTATAATCAAAAGTGTGTTTTTCGTCCTGTGTGTGTTTGTTTAACGCTGTTGAGGCGTTTTTTTTTTGTATATTTATGGCCATTTAATCTGTTCTTCAGTAATTGGCTCGTCATGCCTATATATTTTTTGGGACAATTTATGCAAGGGATCGAATATATTATATTTGATTTATTCATTAGAGGAGTTTTACTTCTTAAATTTGTTAACAATTTATTTAATTTATTATGTGACCTGTGGCATACGATAATATCATGCTTTTTTAAAATGTATTTTATTTTTTCTGACAGCTCACTAGTGTAAGGTAGTGCCACATATTTTTGCTGTTTATGTTCTATGTTTTTTGTTTTTACGTTATTATAAAACTTATATGTTCGTTTATCAATTATTTTAGTGATAGTCTTTTCGTTGAAATATATTAAAAAAATAAAACACATTCGCATTCCAGGTATCCTCAGGAAACGATGTAAAATTTAGATTTCATTTAGTAACAGAACAGCAAAATATCAAGGTATGTATCGGTAAAATTAAATATTTTTAAAAAATTTTAAAGTTTTACCACTGTTTTTAAGTGTCTGGTTTGTTTTTCGAAATGATAAATATGTTTTTTATGTGATGTATTTTAATTATATATTTTTTTAGGCAAAAATTTTGAAAATGCCTTGAATAAAGGGCGAAACGTCAATCGTTTTGTGTATTTATTAAATATAGAACCTAAACCCAAGAAAACACAAAATAAAGAATAATGATATATATATATTTATATATATATATATATATATATATATATATATATATATATATATATATATATATACAGGGTGTCCAAGATAAGGATCCTAAGCATGGGGATCTCGGAAACAGTTGGAGATACGAGGTCGGTTAAATTAGAGAAAAGTTGCGCAATTTAGTGCTAAATTAAACGCAGTTAAAAAAATTTAAAAATTTCAAACACTTCCGGAGATTTCCGGAAAAAAACGAAATTTGGCAAAATCGTTTTTAATTTTTGCAGGCTTTATTTAAAGAGATATCAGAAAATAAAAGGTAGATTCTCATTGCCACTTTTTATTTTTTATAATATGGTCTAAACAAAATTTAAATCCGACGTTTCGTTTCTGAGATACCATCATGAACTTTCATTTTTTATATGGAACAAAAAAAAGTATCCCATGTATTTGATAGCATTTTTTATTACAAATTCAACGATGTATCACCCTTGCATATCGAATACGTAGTTCAAGTACTTTCCATAAGAGCTCCATGAGAGCGAGAGAGAAAGGTATATCAGTTTTATAAAAGCCAATGAACTACACACTTGATATGCAAGTGTGATACACCGTTGAATTTGTAATAAAAAATGCTATCAAATACATGGGATACTTTTTTTTGTTCCATATAAAAAATGAAAGTTCATGATGGTATCTCAGAAACGAAACGTCGGATTTAAATTTTGTTTAGACCAAATTATAAAAAATAAAAAGTGGCAAGAAGAATCTACCTTTTATTTTTTGATATCTCTTTAAATAAAGCCTACAAAAATTAAAAACGATTTTGCCAAAATTCGGTTTTTTCCGGAAATCTCCGGAAGTATTTTGAATTTTTAAAATTTTTAAATTGTGTTTAATTTAGCACTAAATTGCGCAATTTTTTTCTAATTTAACCGACCTCGTATCTCCAACTGTTTCCGAGATCCCCATGGTTAGGA
Organism: Diaprepes abbreviatus; assembly: GCA_034092305.1. Classification (NCBI taxonomy): domain Eukaryota; kingdom Metazoa; phylum Arthropoda; class Insecta; order Coleoptera; family Curculionidae; genus Diaprepes; species Diaprepes abbreviatus. The sequence goes on along the minus strand of JASJET010000334.1, from coordinate 45,365 downwards.
TCCTTATCTTGGACACCCTGTATATATATATATATATATATATATATATATATATATATATATATATATATATATATATATATATATATATATATATTATAAAAAAAAATTCACGGTCTGTGTATTTCGAAAGGTTATTTTATTCTTGTTATGACCATTAAGATAGGGGACAGAGAGTTTATTCTGTGCAAATTTCACTCTCGTTCTCTCTTCATACTAGTTTCGACCTAATGGTCTCATCAGTGGAGCTGTAATGAACCGAGAGTCAAATGCATTTTGTATTAATTTTTTTACACCATGAATAATTAAACAATGTTGTTATATTCCTTATTTTGGACTAACCGTGACTGATGAAGACTATATAACAGTCAAAATGTCTTATTTATGAATCCATAATATCCTAGAACCTCATTCCCAAGAAAGCTAAAATCTAAGTATATATATATATATATATATATATATATATATATATATATATATATATATATATATAAACACCCTGTATGGTTAAACAGAATTGTTATATTTGTTGAATATAGGTTACCTGATTAGCTTTAGTTTTTTGAGGCTCTACATTATCATAACGAGGAAATCTTTCAATAAACGGAAAATTCACCAAAGCTCTTGGTTTCTCTTTTGGATCGTGAACTTTATTTTTGATAATTTTTAATTCTGGTGGAAAGCCATAATCTAACACAGAATACATCTTGTGTTTAAAACGGCTTGTAGGATAATATGCAGCATATTTAGTACCATCTACCTCGTAGATTTTTATATCAATGCCTTCTTGATCTAATATTCCAATTTTCAACATTTCGTACATTTTATCAATTTCATTAGAGCCGAAGGTATTACCCCATAGAAATAGCATCCGAATCTGAGTAGACTTTTTTATACTGCTTAAAAGAGCTGATATACCTTAAAAGAATAAATACTAATAATATAACCAAACCAACTGAAATAAACTTTTATAAGGTATTCCAAAGTAATATCACGATTAGAAGACCTACCATGAAGAACTTTTCAATCAGAACAACTTACATTTAGTAAGTCCCATTGCATAGATATTTCCAGACAGATTCAGTACGAAGGTCTAACAAGGAAGGTACCTGAAGTGCCTGGCTTCGATTTTAATGAAACTTCAATATGTTGTAGAGGGTACAAAAATAAAAGACATGTATTTTTTTACCTGGGGGGGATTCATTATAACGGGGTGAAAACAGCTGGTAAAGTTTACCCCTAAAAACAGTATTTTTGAAATATCTCAGGTCATTTCAGGTTAATTCAGGTTTTTTTTACCTGTGGAAATTCATTACAATGGGGTAAAAACCATTGGTAAAGTTCACGCATAAAAACCATATTTTTGAAATATCTCAGGTTTTAAGTAAGATATATTTACAAAACGAAATGAAAGTTACTTGTTATTCGAAATGGTGTTAAGCTGTAGCATTTCACCCCCCAACGATATCATCCCCTATTTTTTATTAGGTTAAACCATGTCTTTTATGCACGTAATTTATTTGTAAAAGTTACGAAATTTAATGAAATTGTTTGAAAATATTTTTATCACGGATATTATAAGTAACGCAAGTTGATGGATTTCGGTGTTTATAAAAATAAACTAGTAAAAGAGGGTGAGCCACCCCCAAATACGTTTTTCAAATTTCAAATTCTAATTGAGATATCTTTATAAAACAAAATGGAAATTACTTGTTATTTGAAATGATGTTGAACTATTGTATTTTCACCCCCAAAAATATTATCCCTTATTTCTTGTAAAGGGAAATCATCTATTAGCGCACGTATTTTATTCCTAAAAATTACGAAATTTAATGAAATTATTTCAAGGTATTTTTTTCACAAATACCATAATTAACTCAAGTTGACACGTTTTGGGGTTTCAAAAAATGAAGTATTAAAGGTGGGTGAGTCACCCCAAATTAATTTTTCTCATATCTCAAATTCTAAATAGGATATCTTTACAAAACTAAGTGAAAATTATTTATAAGTTGAAGTGAGCTTATACCATGTTGTTTTAATCCTATACATATCGTCCCTTACTTTTTAGAGGGATTAATCTTGTAATTCATTTACTTAATTTAATACTGATCATTACGAAGTTAAACCAAATAAAATGTGTTGATAATATTTTTTTTTACAAATACAATAAATAACTCATGTTGACGTGTTTCGGGGTTTCTGAAAATAAAGTAGTAAAAGAGGGTGAGCCACCCCCAAATACCTTTATTAATATCTCCAGTTTTAATTGAGAATTTTCTACAAAACAAAATTAAAAATACTTGTTATTCGAAATAGTGTTAAACTACGATAATTTCACTTCCAAGGATATTATTTCTTATCATTTTATAAAAGTAAACTATCATTTCGTACATATATTATTATTCTTAAAATGGTAAAATTTTAATTTAAATTAACGTTACAGAATTAGAAATCACTATTTGTCATGAACTATAATAATTTACTTACATGAATGCTTAACCAATGAAATAAATTTATATTTTCTTATTAATTAAAAGCAAAAATTTAATTAAGCTTTGTTACGTTCATATTAATTCAAATATGACAATTTTAAGAATAATTATACATGTGTGAAATGACATCCTTCGAACGATATTCTTGAAAGTCCAAATTGTTTCGTAAAATTATCTCAATTAGAACTTGAGATGTAAAAATAGTATGTGGAGGTAGCTTATCCTCTTTTATAAATTTATTTTTAGAAACCGCGACAACTTAAGTGACTTATGGTATTCATGAAAAAAATATTTTCAAACAATTCCATTAAATTTTGTAATTTTTGACAATTAGATTACTTGAGCAAATACATAGTTCACCCTAATAAAAAATAAAGGATGATATCCTTGGGATGAAAATATCATAGTTTAATTTCATTTAGAATAACAAGTAATTTTCATTTTGGTTTGAAGAGTTATCTTAATTAAAACTTGACATAATAAAAAATATATTCGGGGGTGACTCACCCTCTTTTACTAACTTTTTTTTTTGGAAACCCAGAAAGATGTCAACTTGACTTTATTATGATATTCGTAAAAGAATATTTTCAAACAATTTTACTAAATTTTGTAATTTTTGAATTAAATTACGTGCACTAATAACTGGTTTAGCCTTATAAAAAATAAGGAGTGATATTCTCGGGGACGAAAATACCTTAGTTCAACATCAAATGACAAGTAATTTTCATTTTGTTTGTAAAGATATCTGAGTTCGAACTTAAAAATTAACAAAGAGAAGTATTTGGGGGTGGCTCACCCTCTTTTACTAGTTATTTAAAAAAAAAACCTATCAACCTATGTTACTTATACGATTCGTGAAAAAAATATTTTCAGACAATTATATAAAATTTGGTAATTTTTAAAAATAAATTACGTACGCGAATAAATGGTTTACCCTTATAAAAAAATAAGGGATGATATACTTGAGGGTGAAAAAACCATAGTCTAATATTATTTTGAACAACAAGTAATTTTTATTTTGTTTTATAAGGATATCTCACTTAGAACCTGAGATATCTCACACACTGTTTTTAGAGGTGAACTTTAAAGGCGATCTTCACTCCCTTAAAATTAATCTCCGTCGATAAAAAAAATATATCTCTTTTATTTTTGTACCCTCTACAAAATATTAAAGTTTAATTAAAATCGGAGCCGGACACTTTAGATACCTTCTTTGTAAAACTTAAACCCGATCTATTTGCCATGAAAAATCAATCTTCTAGTCGGTCAGTTTTGTTTTCCTTATGCTATTGTGATGAGTTCCATTACTTATGTCAACGAATAAAACGCTTATATAGGTATACTAAGGATAGCCTTGAAATATGTCGAAGACATAGTTGTATCCCAAAAATAATTATTTTTTTTATGCTTGTATTTTATGGTTTAAAACTTGCTTGACTTATTGTTGCTCTTGTCAGGTGAATTTAGAACGATTTTAAGGTTAGACCATGTTAGTGAATTCGGTCATTTATTTCTATATCATTAATAATTCTATTAACATTCACAAAATAATAAATTAAAAATATATCATTACTATGGAGGATAAAGTTTTCAAAAATTTCTACTGTTTTGAGTAAATATATTTCAAAAAAGTAATAAAATCTGAAAAAAAAATCCACCTGAAATGTCCTGCTCTGATTTTAATGAAACTTCAATTTGTTGTAGAAGGTACAATAATCAGAGACACGTATTTTTTTAGCTATGGAGATTCATAATAACGGGGCGAAAAACGCACCTAAAGTTCACCCCTAAAAACAGTATTTTTGAAATACCTCAGATTCTAAGTGAGATATATTTACATACCACAATGAAAATTACTTGTTATTCAAAATGATGTTACACTATGGTATTTTCACCCTCAAGGATATCATTTCTTAGTTTTTATTAGGGTAAACCATATTTTTGAGAATGTAATTTAAATCTAAAAGTTACGAAATGTAATGAAATTGTTTGAAATTATTTTTTTACTAATAGCATAAGTAACTTAAATCGACGTGTTTCGGGATTTCTAAAAATAAACTAGTAAAAGAGGATGAGTCAACCACTAATCCTTTACATCTCAAGCTCTAATTGACATATCTTTATAATACAAAACGGAAATTATTTGTTATTTGAAATGAGGTTGAATTATGGTATTTTTACCTGCAAGGATATCATCCCTTATTTTTTATAAGGGTATACCATCTATTCACACAAGCATTTTAATTCTAAAAATTACGAAATTTAGTTAAATTCTTGAAAATATTTTTTCCACGAATATCATAATTAACTCAAACTAACTAGTAAAAGAACTCACATCCCCTTTTTTAATATCTCAAGTTCTAATTAAGGTATCTCTACAAAACAAAATGAAAACTACTTGTTATTCGAAATGATGTTAAACTGTGGCATTTTCACCGAATATCATCCCTTATTTTTATTTAATTAGTAAAGGTTGATATCCTTGGAGATGAAAATACCATAGTTTAACATTATTTGGAATAACAAGTAATTACCATTTGTTTTGTAAAGTTATCTCACTTAGAACTTGATATATCTCAAAAATACTGTTTATAGTGGTGAACTTTAGGAGCGATTTTCACACCGTGATAATAAATCTCCTCCGATAAAGTAACCATGTACTCTTAATTTCGTACCCTCTCTAACATATTGAGGTTTCATTACAATCGGAGCCGAACAATTCAGTTACCTTCCTTGTTAGTCACCTTGCTGCTCTTTCTAAGAATATACCTTACTACGCTAAATTAATAGAGACAATAGTACGGCCTGTTTTCTGATGTCATAATCCTATCTGAGATTCGGACAGTTCTTTGGTCTTTTGGAGTTTCTAAGATACCGCATAGTTGTTCTTGTGGTCCATTTATTGTCTGTTTTTCTTGCTATATGTCCGCCCATTGTCATTTTATGCATTTTAATCTTAGGATTATATCAGTTACCTGAGTTTTCTGTCGTACCCTATCTATTCGATTATGAACCCATTTAGTTATTCCTAGCATGCATTTTTCCATAGCTCTTTGAGTGACCAAGTACCAAACCCGTGTGTAATGACCGGGAATACGCATAGTCAAATAACATTTTCTTAAGGTAGAGCGGCATCCTGAATTTGAAGATTATAAAGTTTCGTCCAAATGCTAACTATGCTAATTTAATACTTTTGTTTATTTTCGAATGTAATGAACCCGATTTGTGTATAAGTTGCCCCAGGTATATATACAATATTCCAAACTATGGTTACTGGGAATGCAGTCTATTTAAATTTGTAGGCCTTGGTGAGGAAAAAACCCTTTTTTGATTCTGTCAAGCTTTCGAGGATTTATTTAACTCTTCTTCAGGACATCTCTGCAATTATCAATTAGACAGTTAGATTATTAACGTAATCTATAATTATTAAGTAACTTACCAATGTGGTTTGGATATGAAACAAATAAATATTTGAAAAACTGGGGAAAAAACCAACACTAACACTTACTAATTATATTTAGAGTAATGTTTTGATAGGATTGTAAAAAATCGTGGAAATTATAAAAAACACGAAAACTGCCAAACATCCTACTTGGTTGTTTCACCATTTTGTAGTGACAAATGTCATGTATCAACCGAGAAGTGTCGCGGGTAGTTGAGAAAAATACGGATCCGTAAACATTGGCGTAGTCAAGTATGAGATTTAGCAAAAATAGAATATAAATTTGAAAAATTACTTGTTTGATTTTTTTACATGATAGAAGAAAATGTATAGGAGATGGACTGTCCAGGAGGGTCAAATATTTTTCTTTTCCAACTTTAAAATATAACTGTAAATGGCACTCAGACTCTCTGTGTCATATTTTTAATTGATGGTGTTGCTATCTTGGTTAGTATGCACCATTTCAAACAAGAGCCTTTTGCGATATGCAGGAACTCTTTCCAGAATCTTAGTGCTATCCCAGTTAATGATGGGATCCTGAAAAAAAATATGTTCAGCCAGAGCACAAGAGGGCAAAGCTCTGTTAATATTACTACGATGGGAAGTGAGTCTGCTTTTGAGGCTTCTGAAAGTCTGGCTTATATAAACTAATTGACAGTTGGATCAGATAATCTTATACATTATGTAGGACGTCTCATTCAGCTGCAACGGTGTTTTGGTTTTAGAATAAATTTTAGAGAGAGTAAGTAACTGTTTTCTAGCTATTTTGATATCTGTATTTTTAAAAATATTCATCAATTTGTCAGTAATATTTTCGATATGAGGTAGGATGTGGAAAAGGGTTATTGGGGACCCTCATTTGGAATATTATTACTAAACTAGTCGGTCGCGACTACACCATTTTTTGTAGACAGGATTTTTTCTCAGGTATTATACAACAATAGGGCACCACCACTGTGGTCTTGTTGAAAACATTGGCCAATATTAACAACAAACAAGCATCGATGAAAAACATGAGAACTTTTCTCTTACCATGCACGGAACTGGGAATATTCTGGAATCACATAACACATGACACTAACAACATCCACATTATGTTATACCATACCACAGGAAATACAGACAGCAGTATTGTTTACTTCAATAATAGGTTAAGAAGGAATATTTTGAACTTAGAGATTAAAGTAACCTTCAGTGACCTGCACTTTTTAAAAACTAAACGAATTGAAGTTGTAGAAAAATTAAGGAATATTTTATCTCCACATAAAATTGATTTAGATAAAGTAAAACCGATGATGGAAGACGAGAACATAAAAATAGAAGACGTACATGAAATGCTCACCAAACTGAAAAATAGAAAAGCTCTGGGAACCGACGATATTTCCAATGAAATGCTTAAATATGGGGGCCTTGAACTAGAAAGAGCACTAACAATACTATTCGACAAAATTCTATCAACTTGCAGTATTCCAGAACAGTGGAGGAACAGTCTGACTATACCCATCTTCAAAAGGGGAAATAAGAATGACCCCAACAGTTATAGAAAAATAACACTACTAAACAGTACAAGCAATTTATTAACAAAAATCATGACTTTAAAACTAACGAGTAAAATTGCAATAAGTGAAGAACAACACGGGTTTAGACAGAACAGATCGACAGATGAGGCGATTTTCATTATCCGACAGACTATTGAAAAATCGATAGAATACAATAAACCTCTTTTCATCTGCCTAGTGGATCTTAAAAAAGCTTTTGATAGAGTTCGACTTAAAGACGTCTTGCAAATACTTCAGAAAAATGCCGTCAACCACAACTATATTACGATAATTGAAGAGCTAGATAAAACAATAAGACACGCGTAAAGACACAACAAGGAGTAACAGAGGAAATACCTATCATGACGGGAATACGACAAGGCGATAGTATGAGTCCATTTCTCTTTAATTTAATTATGGACAAGATAATACAAAATGTAAAAGAAATCAATGGGGGATACAAAATGGAACGAAAATCTTTAAAAATCTCATGTTTTGCCGACGACGCCTTACTGTTAGCAGAAAATGAATACGATCTGCAACGACTACTATACCGATTCCAGACCACATCAAAAAATTTATATATGGAAATATCTACAGAAAAGACCGAAATGGTAATTTCAAAAGATCCTGTTAGATGCAAATTGGTGGTGAAGAACCATCCTATCAAACAAAGCATGTCTTGCAGATACTTGGGAGTTGATGTATCAAGCAATAAAAATCTATACCAGGAAGTCAGAGCACAGGCTAACAAGGCCTCAAGGATATCAGGATGCCTGAGGGACATAATCTGGAAAAATAAGTATATGTCCAGAGAGAGCGAAGTACGCATCTACAGAACTGTGATAAGACCAGTACTAACTTATGCATCGGAAACTCGAGCCGAAACATTTAAAACAAAAAGTATGCTACGAACGGCTGAAATGAAAACGTTAAGAACAATCAAAGGAGGAACCCTAAGAGATCAAATAAGAAGTTCCGAAATAAGGGAAGAACTCAAGGTGCCTAATGTGGTACGGTTCATAAGGTCAAGGCGCAGATATTGGAGGGACCATGTGGGCAGAATGGGCGAGGATCGATGGGCAAAATAGGCTAAGAACGAGATACCAAACACTAGAAGACCTACTGGTCGACCTCCAAAATGATGGCACGAATGTTGGACATCAACATCACAGGAGGCTTAATATAGCAGAAAAACAAGACGTCGTCTTAAATAAAAGAGGAAGAAGAAGAAGAAGATATAATTGATGAAGTCGATAGATATCAAAACACCAAATTTAATAAACTTTTCAATTTAATAAAAAATGACAATATACAAAAACTAAACCAACTTACATCTACCAATATTAGAAATATTAAATCTTACCCACGTTGGTTTGAAAATTTTCTACATAATAATAATAATAATAGACCCTTTTTGTCAAACATTTATAACAAACAGAGGCTCTTTCTAAGGACCATCCTGATTTATATATACTACGCAGTGATAAGGGTAACTGTAGCAATGAAAAAAGACAAATATCTGTCAAAGGACCAAGAATTGTTAGATAATACCAACTATTACAAAAAAATTAAGTCACAATCCTGCGTACACACTTTAACTTAGAGCTAACAAGTTAGTTAAGTCTCTGTATGACCAGGGTGCTATTGAAATTTAAATTTACAACTTATCAATGCGATCCATTTTCTCATAGATTAATTGTCCAAATGGTTCTATAACTAAATATCTCACTAACATCCTAACTGCAGCTTACAATTTTGATAATAAATTTTATGCAAGGGCTCATTCTCATTTAGCACTTTCATTAATAATTTTCAATTACCTAATAATTATAAAATTGTTACTTTTAATGGAGTCTCCCGATTTACCAATTTACCTTTAGATACTATCCTCAGCAGCGTTCGTGAAAAATGGGATGACATATCACAGTACCGTGGGATCGATTATGACTTCTTTGAGCGACTCATGGAATTTGTCTTCGATTCCAACGTACTAGTGTTCAAAGATAACTATTACAAACAGATTTTTGGGACACCAATGGGTGATAACATTTCTCCCATTTAAGTTAACTATATGCGGGATGATCTGGTTAAGGATTGTCTCCAATACATGCCTTTTCACAATCCATTTGTCAAGCGATATGTAGATGACTTATTGCTTGCTGTACCTGCGGGTAGAATTGAAATAGTTGTTGAACTCTTTTAATACTCAGATTCAGTTCATAGTTGAAGAAGAATCTAATAAAAGTGTCTCCTTTTTGGGTTAGTGGTTATACGTACGAACGAAAACAGTTTAAAAACTAAATGGTATAGAAAACCATACTGTTGTAATAGATTCATTAGTTACCATTCTCATCATCCTATGAGATTTAAAATCAATCTCATCTTAGGCATGAAAACTAGAGCTGTCAAACTGACACACCCGAATTTTAGAATAGAGGTGTTGCGCCAACTTAATGATATACTATTGGAGAATTCTTAACCTGACAACATAATTAAAAAATTTCCTTATAATACCAAATATAATATTCCTGAAAACATCTTTGAAATACCTTCCCAACCGTCTCTTTTGCCTACTCAATCTTTAGGTCCAGCTAACACTCTTTCAAATGTAACAGTACAAATTCAGTTTTTCACACAGTGCCTCATATAGAAAATCTTACTAACATATTAATGAATATTTTTAAAAATACAGATAGCTAGAAAACAATTACGTACTCTCTATAAAATTTATTCTAAAACCAAAACACCGTTACAGCTGAATGAGACGTCCTGCATAGTGTATAAGGTTCCCTGTTCCAATTGTCAATTAGTTTATATAGGCCAAGCTTCCAGAAACCTCAAAGGCAGACTCACTTCCCATCGTACTAATATTAATAGAGGTTTACTCTCTTGTGCTCTGGCTGAAAATGTTTTTCATCAGGATCACATTATTAACTGGGATGACACTGAGACTCTAGAAAGAGTTCCTGCATATCACAAAAGGCTCTTCTTTGAAATGGTGGATATTAACCAAGATGGCAAGACCATGAATAAAAAAAGTGACACCGAGAATATGAGTGTCATTTACAGTTATATTTTAAAGTTGGAAAAAGAAAAGTATTTGAGCCTCCTGGACAGTCCATCTCCAGATGAATAGTTTTCTCCATTAAATTCTCTTATATCATGTAAATAATATCAAATAAGTAATTTTTTAGATTTTGTATCCTATTTTTGCTAAATCACATACTTGACTACGCCACTGTTTGCGGATCCGTGTTTTTCTCAACTACTTGGGCCACCCGCGACACTTCTCTGTTGTCACTACAAAATGGTGAAATAGTAAATAAGTAAGATGTTTGGCAGTTTTCGTGTTTTCTAGAATTTCAACGAATTTTTACAATCGTATCAAAATATGCCTCTAAATATAATAAAAAAGTGCTAATGTTGGTTTTTCTCAAATATTTACTTGTTTCATATTCAAACCACTTGAGTGAATTACTTAATAATTATAGGTAAGGTTAATATTCTAACTATTTAATTAATAATTGTAGAGATGTCCTGAAGAAGAGATAAATAAATTCTTGAAAGCTTGACAGAATCAAAAAAGAGTTTTTTCCTTACCAAGGCCTACAAATTTAAATAGAAATAAAATAATCTTTGGGGATTATATAATTAGTTGTGTAAATACTGGCTTCTTTTTTCTTGTCCATACAATTTAAACTATATGCATACAACAAATAACTCTCTTTTATCAGATATGAATCAAAAGCTATTTCTTTGATGTAATATTTTTACTCAAAACAATTTTTTTTAATTTTTGAAACATAGTGAATTAAATATTGGAGTTCTTCATGAATTATTTCATCAACCCTGTAAAAATGTGCAGTACAAATTTAGAAAATATTTAGATATTGTAACGTACCTTTACGCCCAATCTTATTATTGTGAAGATCCAATAGTCTTACTTTTGTAAAAGGAAGAGATAGAGCAAGAACTTGAGCACCGTGACTTGAAATTTCATTTGAAGGAACTCTTAATGCTATTAAATTTGGTCTAGTTTTAAACCATTTCGCCAAAAATTCCATCCCATGGTCCCCAATTATATTGGCTGCAAGATCTAACATTAACAAATTTTTATGGCTATAAAGTCCTCCCATAAGCAACTCAACATCATGTCCTAAAAAAACATATTTAAAATATAATATTTTCTACATGAATGGACAAAAATGAAAATTTTGGTAAGATTTAGCTCTGGTACGTAATTTTGAAGTAAAATTTTTGGTTTTTGCTAGCCAGTGGGTAATTGGGCGTCAAAGTAAACTTCAATTCGTTCACTATTTTGCGTCTTATGAAACGTTTTGCAACAAAAAATGAGTTTTGGCAAATTAAAATAGGATCTTCAAATTTTTAACACAGGAAAATAACCGTTACATTAATATTCACTAATGACTGATTGTGGTATATGGAGAGGAGATTTCTTCATATTTTAAAGTAAAATATTGCTCAAAATGGTTTCGATGGGATTGTGAATTTATCGAAAATGACCCTAGAAGTGTGAGACTTTCAGACGTTTGCAGGAAACAATAATACGCGTGATCGCCATTTAAAAGTGTCTACTATCGCTCAAGCGCAACATACGCTGTGATAAATACAATTAATCAAGTAAATTTGTGTAATTCAATATTTACGTCACTAACTTTAGTACATATTTTTCCACATATTTACCTCTTTAACTGTTATTTTATATTATTTCCAGCAAAAAAGGCAAATATATTAAGAAACCTTCAAATACTATTCGATTTGTCATATTTACAGGTTATATGAAATTGCCAGTCGAATACAGTATTAAATTTCGTTATAAAAAGGCATGCGCTTGTTGGTTACCTTGTTTATAAGAAAGATTTCGATAGGTAAGTCTGACTTCATATCTTTTTTGTGATTTATTTATGATTAAAATTAGCAATGTCTAACGTGTTTGAATGTTTTAATTTGAAGTCATTGAGTATTGTAAATAGTAAAAAAAGTAACAGTGGTTTTCTTCTGAAGGAAAAATATAACAGATGGTTTAATGAATAAAATAAATCAGAGTTAAAACGACATAAGTAAAAAAGGGGAATATTATTATAGGATAAAAAGGTGCAACGCCAAGTTCCAATATGAAAAACTTTTACTGTAGTTCATGAGGTGTAAGCAATAAGTCATGATGGTAGAAATAGGATGTTTAAAAAAGTACATAAACATTACTGCTAAGGAAGTAAGAACCAAATTAAATTTGAGGAAACAGGTCTAAAAAAGAACAAAAAGACTGTGTTTCAGCCCATATTTTTTCAGGAAATGAACTCAAAATATCAGTTATACTTAACACAAGCCGCTAAGAACTACAAATTTATACTTGTTTATCAAGATTATTTGATAATTACGTGCCCTTTAAAGCTAACTGATAAGTGGTGTAAAGGATTGCATTTTGTTTGTATTAATATTTATTTCAAATTTTACCTTCGAACCAAATTCTGGATCTAAGGGGATCAGGTATCATCTTATGTATACGATATTAGAGAATTCTTAAATGTTACCAATGTTTTAGTTTTCAAAGGACTAGAAACTGAAGCAAATTGATCATGATCCTAATTATTTTTTACTAAATGAGTTGAGTGTTTAGAGCATTTTTCTAGAAATAGCTTTATACAAGAAGAAGAAGAGCATAAACTTGTTTACGGAGAGCTTTCTACAAATATATTGCCTGAGAAAAACAATGAGACAATGTTGATTATAATCATCTTTGGAGCAACTAAACTTGGACCTAATAACATATACCTACCCTATAAAAAAAACTGCTGGTTTTGATATGCATTAACCGACCCTAATAACATTTGATTAAGAAGCTACACCGAAGTAGTGAGAAGCTAAAAAACTAAAAATTTAGTAATAAATAAAGAGGTTATTAATTCCTACACAATAAAGCTTAGAATCATGTGAAGAATATTATTTTTATATATGCATCCCCTACAAATTATTGAAAATAAAGTTCAGGGGGTTCCAATCTAAATTTAGAAAATGTAGGTTAAGAGGAACAGTGTGTGTTTGTAAAATAAAGGTCAGAAAGAACGATAAACAATTTATTTACAATAGGTGTAAAAAAATATTACAAAATGTTAAAAATTTTACAAAATTTATTCTATACTAAAGAAAATATATACGACAGACTACAGGGTTAGTGAGAAAACGCAGACACAGTCCGTGTTATAAAATTAGAAGTTACAGTTTCTTGATCAAAACCAACCCTGCATGTCAACAAAATTTCTGAAAATTAAAATGATATTAAACGAACATTCACCATTTTAACAAGATATCAAGAAGAGAAGAAAATTATAATAGTACATAACACAAGAAAGAAAGTGTACACAACACAAGAAAGAAAATTGGTCAAACCTTAGCTGAAAACGAGAAAACAATGGTAAGTTTTATAGATATATAACTTTTAAAGATATAATGAGATAATTCAAATGAAGCCTGTTACTGTAATTTGTCTCCTATAAAGACATAATGAGATATATGTATGTGTGTAGGATTGGGGTTTGTACATTGCGACCTGGTAGATCTATTGTGACCCCCTACTACAGTCGTAAGAGTGGCCTTATCGGCTAGAACAGGTCCCCTGGTCCTATTTTCCTCAAGAATCTTAGGATGTTGGGCAGCTTCAAGGTTGGTATCTCCCTTTCTTCGATTTGGTGTGTTCCCAAGAACCGCATCCTAAGGTTTTCTAGAGCGCTGTACTCTGAAAGGATATGAATAAAGGTTTCGTTCTCCTCCTCACAGAATCTGCACTCTTCTCTTTCTACTAGTTCGAATTTCTTGAGGTGTCCCTTCAGGTGGCAATGTCCCGTCAGGACCCCTGTCAGAACTCTGAGTTGGTTTTTAATATTCTTGACAGTATGGTTTAAATGTGGATGTTTTCTGTTACTATAAATTATAAATTTGAACAAGTCGCAATGCCAAAGCAGTGTGCCCAGTTTGCAAGAGGAACTTAACCAAATAGCGAAATACGATTCCGAATAGAAAAAGTAAGAATAAATGAAGCAGTAAGTAAAACAGGTAATGTGGAATTTAGAGTACCGCAGGATACAGTAGTGGGTCCTGTCCTGTTCTCTCTATATATAAATGATCTCTTTAGTGTTCTTCCAAGTGAAAATAGTGAATATATTTGTTATGCCAATGATACAGTTATTTTAATTAAAGGTGAATCTTGGCAAAAAACATTTCAACGAGGAGGAGACTACTTTTCGAGCGTACGATTGTGGATGGATCAGAATCTTCTGACTATTAATGTCAGAAAAACTATCCACATAGCCTTTTCTATGAATAATAGTGTTAATACTCTATATCCTAATCTTTTAGTACATGATTATGAATCTGTTATGGGTGAGAAACAGTGAGGATGAATTGAGTCTGTGACAGCGGTAGACAAGATTAAATACTTGAGTGTGTTCATTGACAGAAATCTCAGATATGATGCTCAAGTAAACTATATCATTAAAAAACTTCGAAAGACTATAAACAAGTTCTACCCACTGGGAGTGAATTCCTGTCTTTGAAACTATTGCAAATGACTTACCAGGCTTTAATTGGATGAGTCCTCATATATGATTTGGATGTTTGGAGCAGTGCATGTGGTGGCATCTTTTACCCGTTAACTGTTACTCAAAAGTATTTGTAAAAAAAAAAATTTACATAAATCTCTAAATAATCTCTAAATGGTCTATAACTCACCCAAAAAAAAATTTAAAAAGATAGAAAGAATTGTAAGAATGAAAAAGATGTAAGAATGAATGAAATGTTTGTCTAAACTTTGTCAGGTAGCTCTGTAATTGGTCTCTACCTTTTAGGGCTCCCCCCTGCTAGCCTCCAAGGGAACGGAGAGTGGTGTGGGTATATGCGCCACCTGTTTTATGTGCCCTAAAGGTCAAGGCAGAGACCGATCTAACAAAACAAAAACAGGAAATTTAATTTAATGGCAAGAAAAACACCTAAAAAATTAAAAAAAAACAAGTATCTATATTTACGTCCTGGTGTAAACGTAACCACCGAGAGTGGCCCAGCGCTTCGGACAGTCAGCTGGTTTTTGACAATTAGAACTAACTTATCTAACAAAATGAGAAATCTTAATTTACTCAGTGTTTTGGCTAGATTACTAATTATACGAGAGCGATTTACTATAAATGGCAACTATATATATATATATATATATATATATATATATATATATATATATATATATATATATATATATATATATATATATATATATATAATATAATGATCGTATTAAGTGCACTCTACCCGCGTAAATAGGCCTGTTTACCTGAGTTAACAAATGTGCCCCTTTTACATATGTGAAAGATATCAACTGCATATGGTTGCAAGAGTTGATTAATTGTACCATACGAGGAAACACAATAGATCTTACGGTACAAGTACACTAATTACTCATTTATTTTATATTTAAAATGAAAAGAAAAGTACAACGGTTTTAAATTTTACAGGTGATGCTGAAGGCATTAAAGTCTATAATACCCTGAAAACGACACAGACACATAAAACCTGTTTAACGACGGCTTCTTGATGTGCTGATATTGAAGCTCTGGATCACTCGGTGTGGTGGTATGTAGCATGTAAGGCAGGTGCTGTAGAGGTATTCGCAAGAATGGCCGAGTGGTCTGGTATGTACAGCAGCCAAGGCAGGTACCGTTGAGAAGTCAGCCAGAAGGCCCCGATGAGGGTTCCAAATGAGGGCAATGAAAGGAAAAAAAGAAAAAGGGAACAGAAAAAAAAAGGCCTAAAACAAAAGATGGACTTAGAAAGAACTTAACCTTTTATGTTACGAGTGAGGTAAGTTACTCATTCCTTTTCTTCTTAAACATACCCACAATTATTAACACTTGAGCATTAAAACAAAAATTAAAACAGACTTACCAGTGATGTTATGTGGCCTTTTCGTGGTGGAACAAAAAAAAACAAAATTTGATGTCGGGTTTGTCCCCCGAGTTGACCAAACTAAATGAGCATACAGCTGTTAGCAACACAGTTACTATAAACTTGGTCAGGGACCCGAAACTTTCAATTAAAAACTAGCAAAATTGCCAAGTGACCTTTCCGGTGCAACTCTGCAAGGAAAGTCCTTATCACTCTCAGATTTTTTTCATGTCCCCCAGAAAAACGTCCACGGAAACGGCGGGAAAAGATACAGGGATCTGTATATTGACTGACAACTGACAAGCTTCAAAACAATAAAAAATAGAAATATGAAATTTTAAAATTATGACAAGAAATTTTTATTAGCAATTAACTAAGACAATTGTGGTACGTTCAAGAATTTATATCAGTAAAAAGGCTTTGTTGAAGTGAAACTAAACAAGAAAAGTCGAGTAGATTCTAACCTTAAACTTTATTTACATTTGACACTAAGGTAGTTTTCCGTTTTTAGCTTAATAGAATCTGTAATAGTTATGATAACTGACAAAATGGGAAACTTAAACTGCCTAGAAGACATATAAGATCCAACGGTATCCAGAGAGCTTCCACTCAGAAATCTGTTGATACTGCAGCCAAATGATTATCTGCTCACTCGAGATCTCTCGATGAAGGTAACAATAACCGTAAAAGACAATTTAAATTAATAATTTCTGACTAAATATTCTATACCGAGCCACTCTGTACAAGACTAATGCAGTTCTATATTTTAAGTACAAAGGAGAGAAGCCTTAGGAAGTCAACATAACAACAAGGACTATCGAACAATTACCATCCATTACAATAACATAATTGTGAACCTAATTCTTATAAACAAAATATTTTCTTTCATTCGTAAATATGTTCCAAAACAAAAAAAAACAAACCACACAAATGATCGAGGAGGTAAGCGCAAACATTACCATTTTAGATAGGAAATTAGATAGGCAAATTAAAACCGTAACATATTTAATAAGAATATTCTTAAATAAATCAAGGAGGTTTCCGTCGGGCTTACTATTTGATCAAGAAGTCCGTCTAACTATCACACAATTGTATTTTAAAAATGTTCTAAAATTTATGAGGAAGTGTGAAAAATATAAGAGTCCAATTATACACAATGTTCATAGCAGGTCTGTTTACAGTGGAGGCCTTACCTTTCCTATGGCATTATATCCGGCTTCGCAGAGGCATATTATATATATATATATATATATATATATATATATATATATATATATATATATATATATATATATATATATATATATCGGTCCAAAGTTATTTGATTTGTTACCTTTAAAAATAAAATCTATTGTAAATGTATACTCTTGAGAATATCTGAGTGAACAAAAGCAAACCAACATCGGATTGTTTATACTGTGCCATTATTAAATTAGTATTGGAAATGGAGATGATTTTAGGTCTTATTTTTTGTGTTAATATCTTTGAATATGATCTGATATGTATGAATGTGGTGCTTCTCTTTAAATAGGTGTAAGTTTAATTTCTTCAATTAATTTTAAATTGAATTGAAATTTAATTGCTTTATTTTGTGATAGTGTATTAGAAAGTAAATTTTTGTTATTTGATATCCAGACAAGCTGTTTGTAGCTTATGGATTCAACAAATACATAGATGTAGAAAATTATTGTAACTTTCTTATTTACTGATAACTGATTATACCAGGTATACAAAAACATCAAAAGTATGAAGCTCTGTGCGAACCCTTTCCATGTTATCGGGTCCTAGGTGACGTTGTCTGCTGTATTTCCTACGAACTTTCGGACGGTTCGCGCGGTTGCTAGAAGAGTTGCTTTCTGCATCGGTTTATACAGATGTTCACTAAGGCCCAATCCCTTGATGTTCTGCAGGAGGTTCTTTGGTATCACTCCAGTTGACAGTATTATGGGAATCGTTTGGACGCTGTTCATTGCCCATTGTTGACAGTATTATGGGAATCGTTTGGACGCTGTTCATTGCCCATTGTCTTCGGATTTGGACCTCCAGATCTCTGTATTTGGCGATCTCCTCGTTGTATTTTGGCCTCAGGTTGTTGTTGTTAGGTACAGCAATGTCGATTAGTGTAGTTCGCCTAGAAATTTTATCTATTAGTATAATGTCTGGTCTATTATGAGTCTGATCCGTCATAACCGTTCGGTCCCAATATAACTTGAACTGGTTGTTCTATAGAATAGGCTCCAGATTGTACTTGTAATAAGGCACCTACCTGCAATAGGTTTAACTTTTCTGCTAACTCTTGGTGGAGTTGCTTAGCGGCTGAGTCGTATCTATCCTTATACTCGGTTGCGGTAAACGCTTGGCATCCTCCAGTTATTTGCTGAATTGTCTCCGATGTTCGACAGCCGTATCTGCATTGGTCATTTTCTATTGATGGATCTCTAATGATGAACTTCCGATAGTTCTTCGTCGGAATAACCTGGTCTTGGATAGCTAAAAAGAAGTCCTCCGTTTCCGAGAACATCTGTCCTGAAATCAATCAGTAGTTCGACGCTGAGTTGTCGACATTGTCCTGATTGACCTCATTTGGATGACGTCCATGAAGTGGGTTCTGGTCTGTTTGGTGGTGAGAAGTAATATTTTGTTCCCTCAACTGTAGCGGCGTTGAATCGTCTGCCTCGCATATTGCTCGATGTAGTGTAGAAGAATCCACTAACCTGTGGAAATATGAGCGTAAGTTTATTATTTGTTGATCGAGCTGCTCACCAATATCCACCAATCCTCTTCCTCCTTGGTGTCTTGGAAGCATTGTACGTTCAATAGCACTCAGAGGGTAATCTTTTTGTACTTTTGTTAGGAGTGTCCTTATTTTTCTTTGCAGGTTTTGGATGTCCATCCTGCTCCATTTTACAGCTCCAAAAGAGTAGCTCAGCGCAGAACAAGCATACGTGTTGAGCGTCTTAAGCAAATTTCTACTATTTAAGTTAGTTCGTAATACCCGCCTTACCCTCCTGACAAATTCGGTTGTCAATTCGGCTTTCATAGTGCCATGGTCAATTCTTTTAGCCTGTTTCATACCTAAATATTTGTATGTTTGGCCTGCTTCCATTGCAGCTATAGTTTCACCGTTCTGCGTTTCAAAGCCACTGGTTGTATCTTCCCTTTAACGATGTTCAAAATACGACACTTGTCAAGTCCAAATTGCATTCCGATATCCCCGGAGAACTCCTCTATAATTGTAAGTATTTTTCCAGCTGATTTCTGGTAGCAGCAGTCAGTTTAAAGTCATCCATGTATAGAAGATGATTTACTCTTACTACCTCTTCGTTGTTATTTCTAATACTAAAGCCGTATCTGGTTGAGTTCAAACGACGTGATAGTGGGTTCATTGCAAGGCAAAACCACAATGGGCTAGGTGAATCGCCCTGAAATATTCCCCTTCGTATCGGGATGGTGTTTGTTTCGATGGTGTCGCTGGATTGCACTTACAATTGGATCCTAGTTCTCCAGGTTGATATGATGCGTTCTAAAATGGAAACAAAATTATTATCGACTCTGTACATTCTCAATATAGTTTTGAGCCACTCATGTGGCACTGAGTCGAAGGCCTTCTTATAATCCACGTAGGCAGCAAAGTGGTTTCTTCGGTTGGTATAACTTTGGTTATATATGACAGAGTCAACAATCAATTGTTCCTTGCATCCCATTGCTTCCCTCGTGCATCCTTTCTGTTGAGTTGCAATGTTGTTATTTTACTCACAATGTGCATAGATGCGTTGGGTCAAGCAGGAGGTGATCACCTTATACAGTGTGGGCAGGCAGATGATTGGCCTATACTTAGCTGAGTCATGTGTATTGTGTTGGTCCTTTGGTAGGAGGTACGTAATATCTTCGGTCAAAAACAATGGCATTTTTGCTGGATTAAGAAAAACATCATTAATAAGATCACCCAGCCGACGGTGCATACACCAGAGCTTTTTGAGCCAGTAGTTCTTGATCCCGTTGAGACCTGGAGCTTTCCAATTTTGGAATTCCTTGATTATTTTTCAAATTTCCTCTGCGGTAAATGGCTCAAACTGCATCTGGCTGTAGTCTTGGCAGATTTGGTGTTCTTCATTGATCCAGCCAGCTGTGATGTTACAATTGGCTGGTGTGGATAGTTGGTTTGCCCAGAACTCTTCTACCTGCTCTTTATTGGGATATATATTATTTGCCATATTAGGTGGAGAGTTTAGCTTACGGCAGAAAGTCTTTTCTGATCGTTGGAAGAACGCATTGTCGCGTTTGCCGTTATTGCTGATCTTGTACCTCTAATAAATAAATTATTATTATTAAAATATTATTATTCTCTTTGATTGTCACAATTACCACACTGTATGCAACAAGTACAACATATTGGATAATCCAACAAACATACTCTCGATACAGAACATTACTAATGTTCTTTCATTCAACATGACATCCAACTACTAAATAAAATATTAAAAAAAAAATATATGAATATATGTAATTTTGTATGCATATGCGTGTGTGTGTATATATAACTGTATGCATGTATCCATTTATCAATAAATAGATAATAGTGTAAGCTAACCTGAATAGACGCTAAAAAGACTAATTGTCGATGCGTCAACAAAATATATCTCTCTCTTTCTCTTTCTAGTTAGCCAGTTTTGTTTTGTTTATGATATTGTCATAATTTATATTGCATATATCAACGAATAAATTTTTATATTGAGATATTAACGAGGAGACAGTGAACGAGCGAGGTGAGATACTTGTTGAATTTTGCGCCTACCAGGAACTAAGGATTAACAACACATACTTTAAACACAAACCCCAACACAAAGTCACGTTTCAGAGCAATAGAGGGGCCACGTCCACAATAGATTATATAATAACGAATAGAGCCATAAAACCAGAACAAATACAGGACGTAAGATCACTAACATCGGCAAATATCGGATCGGATCATCACTTAGTAATGGGAATAATTACCATGGCAAGACCGCCAGCCAATAGGAAAAAACCGCACAACCCAACAACAAAGTTTAATATCGAGTCATTAAAAACAGAGAGCACACTAGATCTGTACAAACGGCGCATATCCCAGAAAATTGAAAGGGAACCCATTCTCCAACAACACACAGTAAACCAAGCTTGGGACACCCTACTAAACAACATAAACCAAGCAGCGAAGGAAGCATTAGGCAAAAGAACAATCAACACAACGACAACAAACAGAAATAAAAAACCATGGTTCAAACCAGAGGTGAAGATACTGGCTCAAGAGAAAAAAAAAAGCCCACCTAACATACACAGCCAACAAGACCCCAATAAACTACATCAAATACACTGAAACAAGGAACAGAGTAAACAACCGCATAAGGGAAATAAAGCGAGAGCATTGGGAAAACTTTAGTAGAGAAATGGAGAATGACCTTTATGGAACCCAAAAACGTATATGGAAAATGCTCAGAGCAAGAAGGAAGGAAATAAATGAGACAGTGCAACTAAACAACATCTCGACAGCCGAATGGACCACCTACTTTCAGGGCCTGTATAAAGACCAGGACAAACAGGAAGAACTAAGGCCCAGGGAGCGAGGGAGGCTGAACCGAGGAGAAGCCATAGACATCGAGGAGGTAGAACAGTGCACGGTGGAGGAAGTAACAGCCGAACTAAAGCACCTGAAAAACGGTAAATCTCCAGGCCCGGACAATGTCCCAAACGAACTGCTGAAGTGCGGAGGAGAGGCTCTGGCTGGACAATTGGCCGAACTATTCAACAAAATATTGAAGGACGAAAACACACCAACGAGATGGAGACACAGCATTACAGTCCCGATATTTAAAAAGGGGACAACCTCAGATCCGGCGAACTACCGAGGAATATCACTCCTAGACACGACCATGAAACTGTTCACCCGTATACTACAGCAGCGTATTCTCAGTTACACCACAATCAGCGAGGAGCAACAAGGCTTTCGGAAAAACCGTTCAACGATTGACGCAGTGTTCGTTGTCAGACAGGTTGTAGAGAAAGCAATAGAGTATAACAAACCAGCATACCTGTGCTTTATAGATCTGATGAAAGCGTTCGACAGAATAAGGCTGGAGGACGTAATGAACGAGCTGGACCGCAGGGGAGTGCCTCTAAGCATCATAGAGACGGTTAGAAAGCTCAACACAAACAACACCACAATAATACGAACAAAATCAACAACAACAGAAAAAATAGAGCAAAGCACAGGGATACGACAGGGAGACAGTCTCAGTCCACTGCTGTTCAACATAATAATGGACAGAATAATAGAGCGAGTGTGTAGGGTGGAGCAAGGATACAGGATGGGAAACCAAAAAATCAAGATAATATGCTACGCAGACGATGCAACGCTATTCGCGGACACCGAGGACGGACTGCAATGGCTTTTACAGGCATTTAAAAAAGAGGCCGAGAAATTCAACATGGAAATATCTACCATCAAAACAAAAAGTATAGTGATCGCCAGGGAACCACGGAGATGCAAACTAGAACTGAACAACACAGTAATAGACCAGGTTTTCGAATTCAACTATTTGGGAACAACAATATCACCATATGGTGAACTCAAGAAGGGCGTACGAGACCAGGTAAACAAGGCAACCAGGATAGCGGGAGCCTTACGAACAACCATATGGAAAAATGCACACATATCAATTCCAGCAAAAGTTAGAATATATAAAGCATGTGTCAGGCCCGTAATGACATACACGGCAGAAACACGAGCTGACACAGCAGAGACTAAGAGGATGATGCGAACCAATGAAATGAGAATATTGAGAACGATCACAGGAAACACACTCTGGGATCAAAGAAGAAGCAGCGAAATAAGGGAAGAATGCAAGACGGAAGACGTGGTAAGATGGACACGCGCTAGGAGACGCTTCTGGAACGAGCACATATCTAGGATGGAGAACAGCAGACTGGTAAAAATCGCCAGAAATGGAAAACCAGCATCCGGCAGACTGCCGGGACGGCCTCCCAAGAGGTGGAAGGATAGCTGGTCGTCGGCATCTCAGGAGGGACAAAGAAATGGGTAGAAACAAGCCTTAGGCTTTCGCAAAGAAGAAGAAAGAAGAAGAGATATTAACGACGAAAATCTAGAGATAAAGCCTTGAAATTTGAAGTCACCTGTTAAAATGAAAATTTGACAAAAGAACAGGTCACTAAATCATTTATGCCGGTAAATAATTATTGTATTTTATTTCGAGCTTTAACTGTCGATAAATTGAAAACAGTTACCTTTAGGTATAGGACATATAATTGAAAAAATGTCCAGAATTTTTCAGGGAGTCAAAAAGTGTACAAAAATTGGGGTGGCTACTAAACAAATCAAAACTGATTATAGCGCAGCTTCTTTCGGGTCAACCTATTTGATTTATTATATTGAAAAAATTCCTACCAGAAAAAGTCGACGTATCTGAATGATTTTTGAAACAACCTTGCATTTTTTAAATAAGGAAATTATTTCTTCTTCTCATTGTATAATAAAAGCATATATACGTACTTTTAAAAACACTGCTGATAACAATAGCTAGATAATAAAATGTCAATTTTAAATTTAAGGTAGAAATGGCAATGTCAAATTTTATTTTCACAAAATAAGTCAATAAAAATCGAAATCAAAATGATGATTTTCATTTTTATACTCTAACTAACGTTCTTTGATTTCACAATAAAAATATCTACATATTTCTATTACGTGAAAAATATCCAACATATCTTATTTCATTTAAAGTATCAAGGAATCCAAAAATTGGATATGGTATTTTTTATCCATTAACTTAAACTTTTACCTAACTTATCATCATTTGTATTGCCATTTTATCGTAAGTCCCTAAATAATGACACCACAGTAAAACATATATGGAGGCAGAATATGCAGGCTTACCATCAAAATCACATTTTTGAACTCGAAGTACCTCTAAAGATGTATTCGTTTTAAGTAGAATTCCAAGATCATCAGCTAAAACAGAATCATTGTATTTTGAGTAGAAAGATGATGGTATTATCCTTGATATATTTAAAGATTTTAATCCACTCTTTTCAATTACTATAAGCAGAGCCTCAATACTCTCAAGTACTTGATCGGTTTCTCCGATGTCTAAATCCTCCAAACTTGGGCAATTATCTATTAAAAATCCGACGTAACGTGCTCCTTCCATCCCTAACTTGTTTCCCACAAGTCTCAAACTTTTAAGTCTAAGACATTTGGCATACGATAAACTTTTCATACCTTCTGCCTCTACATCACAATGCAATATATTAAGAAAATTCAAATTATTTTCTTCGTTAAAAAATTGTTCTGTGAGAATTTTTATTCCCTCGTTTCCCAAATCATTATAAGCCAAATTTAGGGATACCACTTCTGAATGCCTCTTTAAAAAATAGGCCAGCTTGGGCATATCATACTGATTAAGTTTCCTTCCGAATCTTTGATACATTTCCCTGCCATGTAGTCGTAAATTTTTTGTACCATCAGAGTTCTTCTCACAAAAAAGTAAAAAAAACAGGTCATTCACTTTCATATGACTCATGATTTAACAAACAAAAAAAGTTATCTAAAATTACCCCTGCAATATTTCATATTAACATAGAATATGTTAATCCGTCATTTGACGTTACTGTTTATGCAACTTTTGAAGAAGCTGGTTGATGTAATAACAGGTAAAAAATAACTTACAGGAAATTAAGTTACCTTAATTAGAAAAATATATTTAGAGGAAACACCTTTTTCAAGAAGAAGTTTATGCATATCAATTTTGCTTTTAGAAACAAATTCAAAATTTCTATTTCGTTCAATAAATTAGTCTTTTCTTTGATTATTTATATAGTTTTTGTACCAATATCATACCATTTTAAATTCGAATGGTTTTTTTAATTTATTTTTCAAAACTAGTTTTAATCTGGATATACTGAAGATAAAATGTTAATTCAAAAATGCATCGATAGAGACTAGAAATATTTGATTTTTTTAAGAATAGTCGCATGAGTTCAGCTTTAAAAAGATCCTTGAAAAATATTTTTGACGAGAAAACTTGAATACTGTACTTAAATTACATACCGCTACTGACCATCGCGTTTTTGAATTAACTCTTGATCTACATTAGATTTAAAAAAGTTCCAAGAATACTTCTAAAGTAGGATAATGAATGAATAAATTTACGTAGTGCTCCTTGATCTTCAATGCTTAGGCCTTGTTAGACCCCCTTTGATAAACGGTCTATTTCATAATTTATATGGATATTCTCAATACTTACATGAGTTTGGTTATATAGGCATTCTTTATCAAGCTATCAACAATAGCTTTACACTTAGGTACAAGTCGTAGAATTACAACATTGGATTTTAGCGCCAAACGAAATAGTTCAGCTCTAGCTCTTTCTTCCTATATAAGTTTGGTCTTTTCCTTTTTTTCAAGAAAGCACCTCGGGAGAGGCGATAAGTTTTAAAATTGTTAACACGTAGTCCGTTTGCATGTCTGCGACATGAGAGGTGAAGGAAAGAAGATTTACCGTAAATACGATGATACGTAATCATAGGATAGATTACTCTCATGTATTCCAATAAAACATTTTCGGTATCAGCGCCCATGTGCATCCGAAAGCTCACCTATAAACCGAGCAATCGCATATTATTACCTTCGTAGTTAGAGACTTAATATGACTATTTCAATTCAGCCGGGATTCAGAATTACTTCTAGGTATTTAACTGATGTAATTATGTACAATATTTTCAGTTTCCTCATTTTATTGAAGAGTTCCATAACAACCTTTTCTGGATTTATTCCGAGCTTCTTTTAGGCACCGTAATTTTATTATCCAGAGAATTCACATTATTGTTCCTCCAGATCACAGACGCACAAACACTGGCACATGCCAATCAGTTTGTCGACATAGACTTATGTATATAAACCATTTATCACACGTGCGGTACGAATTATAAGAACAATATTAGCAAAACATAGCGAGGCAAGTAAAGGTTTTAACTTAACAGAGAATTAGATTCATTCATGTAGGATTTCAATTCAGCTAATTTAAAATTTGTTTTTATATACTTATTTAATTCCTTTTTATGTACACTTAAAGTCTTAGTTAAAGTATTGTTTAATTTTTCCTGATTTTTATAAAATCTCACATCAATTTAATCCGAGCAACAGATATCCAAACAATCGTAATATATTTTAAAACCTTTATTTGTTATAATAAATCTTTGATTAACTGTTTAAACTTTAGGCATGCCAACAATCGTCTGAACAACAAAATTAATATACAATCTTTACGTTCCTTTTTGTTGATTTCAGAAGAATCTAGAAATGTTTTTGCGTTCGTAATAGTGATAATAAATCCGTATGATACTCTGATATAATCGCCACATAAAAAAATATCAGGAATGAGATAAATTATACAAATTATAAATTCATCCATGTATTGGAAAAGAAGAAATCCTCACCGACTAAAACATAAAATTTGGTGAGTTTCATCTATAACTTAAACCCTTATTAACACAGGACTTGGATTTTCAAGGTTCCTACATATTAGGTATATACATGTTTCGGCGCGTTTCAGTCCATACAAAGTTTCTTTTCTTTTTCCTTCCCACATACTTCTAGCATTATGAAATCGTTACCACTATTTATTTTTTAGACACTATACATGCTTCAAACAGCCCCTTGATTTTCTATTGTCTATTAAATTAATTTGAAAACCAGAAAATTCGCAAATACACGTGACAGTGAACAAGCAATACACATTTTAGGATCCGTGAAATTCTACTACTAAGAGATAATGTGTTAGTTATAGAAAATTGCCTTAAGTAAATACATTTATCTCTCTTCTCGTTAACTTCAATGCTGAAGATCGCGATTTAAATATTATGTTACTCCATCTGCGTCTATATTTAACTATTTAAAAAAATTTGTAGCATGTGAAATTTATTGATTTTTGAACTGGATTTGACTAACTTTTAGGAGACCTGCATCTTATTATTTTACCTAGCACATCACCTATGACGAATAACCTCTCCAAACTATCACTTTCTTTCCTTGCGATATGGTCAAAGAATGGGAATATGTATTGAATAAACCAGAACTACCTTTAGAAAATATTACAGGTACAATATAGTAAAGAAATTAAGTAAATATTATAACAACAAAATAAATAACAGTGAACCGTTATCTATTTTAAGAGTTATCTATTTTAAAAAAGTGATTAAGACAATAACAATTTTCCTCGGTGAGATTTTCTTAAGAAAAAGTATTAGATGAGCCGAAATCTCCCAGTTCGAGCTATAAAACACGGATAAGTTACTTTACTGACAGTATTCTATCCTAAACGAACTGTTCGCCCACAGACGCCGTGAGCTTTGAAAATGGTGAATGAGATTTCACCAAAAGGTCAGTTACCTTACAGTCCTAAGACGGACTCAGCACATA
Organism: Diaprepes abbreviatus; assembly: GCA_034092305.1. Taxonomy (NCBI): domain Eukaryota; kingdom Metazoa; phylum Arthropoda; class Insecta; order Coleoptera; family Curculionidae; genus Diaprepes; species Diaprepes abbreviatus. The sequence continues at coordinate 17,468 of JASJET010000334.1, read as the reverse complement.
CACGAGATACCCGAAAACCTTCGATTATATATATATATATATATATATATATATATATATATATATATATATATATATATATATATATATATACTAAAATAAAAAGGATAATGTAACGAACTTTATAACAGTAGACACTTCATAGTGTTAGTTTTTGTTTCTAGTTTGTACGGTTCTAGATTTATTTCTATAAGTTCATAATTTACTTAATTAATTTTACCTTTTGTTAATTTTCTCATGATACATCGATGAGAGAAGGTCTGGAACTTTTTAGTAAATTATATTCCCTTATCTCGAACATAAAATGCCTATGACAGAAGGTCTAGAAATCGCCGGATTATTCCTTTTTCTTATTTTTATTACACCCTTTATATACCAAAAAGGTATATTAAGGGCCAGATTGGCTTTTGGGTTTAGTTTGAGAGCTCAACGATGCCACTTCAATTAATTTGACAAGTTGTCAAAGTTGTGACAATAAAGAGATTTTGAAATAAGAGAGTGTGTTCAATAATACAGTGTGTTTAAAAGATAGGCAATCCTAAACAATATATATATATATATATATATATATATATATATAATTTTTCCTTTATTTTGTCTTTTCTTGGGTTTAGGTTCTATATTTAATAAAAACACAAAACAATTGACGTTTCGCCCTTTGTTCAAGGCATTTTCAAAATTTTTTCCTCCTTTTAAAAAAGCATGATATTATCGTATGCACAGGTCACATAATAAATTAAATACATTGTACACACCTTGACATTTTGCTACTCTGTTACTAAATAAAATTCAAACTTTACATTGTCTACTGAGGATACATGGAATGCGAATGTGTTTTATTTTTTTTATATTTTTTATATTTTACAATGCATAAAAAAAACAAATAAGGTATATGTTTAGTTTTATGTTTAAGAGGATATTCAAATTTTGATTTTTATTTGACAGGATCGAATACTTAATATTTTTGTTTAAATTAGGCTTGTGTAAATGTGACTCAAATTTCTCATATCTGTTCTGTCGTTAACAGTGTTTTATCTTTTTTAATTTCAATCATTTCCTTTATCTGTAATTTTTGGTAATTCATATCTTTGTTTTTTATTTTGGTACTGTTCTAATCAAAAGTATGTTTTTTATCCTGTGTGTGTTTGTTTAACGCTGTTGAGGTGTTTTTCGTTTATTTATGGCCATTTAATCTATTCTTCAGCAATTGGCTCGTCATGCCTATATATTTTCTGGGACAATTTGTGCAAGGGATCGAATATATTACATTTGATTTATTCATGAGAGGAGTTTTACTTTTTAAATTTGTGAACAATGTATTTAATTTATTATGTGATCTGTGCATACGATAATATCATGCTTTTTTAAAAGGAGGAAAAAATTTTGAAAATGACTTGAATAAAGGCGAAACGTCAATTGTATTGTGTTTTTATTAAATATAGAACCTAAACCCAAGAAAAGACAAAATAAAGGAAAAATGATGTAATCTATGGTTCAAGAATGAAGAACTGTCGCGATCGATTTCTCAGAAAACAGAGTTTGTTGATTTACTTAGCACAATTACCAATGGTTGACTGATGATTCGCTTGAGACTGATTACCTTATTAATGACTCATTGACTAAAAATAGTATAATCTCAGATTGATAAACCCACTTTAGATTGACTAACCTTTATCTCAAGCATGTCCGCACTTTTTTCATCATATTGTTTTGCCCAGGAAATCAAAAATTTGCTGACTTGATAAATTTGCACGATCGATAGTAAATTAACATAATTTATCATAAATAGAAAACTATAAAGTAACTGAAAGTAACAAGGTTTGTTTTTGTTTTAATTTAAAGTAAAAAATTAATTGAGTTGGGGAACGCGGATTTATCAAATATTATGTTTTTATATTTTTCCTTGTGTGACAGTATTGTCAAAAAAAATAAGAAATGTGCCAAATTGAAAGCAAAGAAATGTATCGAACATTCTATTTTTTAATACTTTCATTAAAAATTTAGTTAAGCTTTTGAGCATTCTCTTTTTTTTTCTTTTTTTTTTGTTATTTGTTAGACTTCTAGGAACGAAAAAGAACATTCTAAGCCAACCATTAGAAAGGTAACTGACAGAAGTTCTGTTTGCAGTTCTTTTGGTGATTTTCGAAGAATGCTGTAAAGTATTATTCTTATCTCTATTAACAGCTAAAACTATATATTCGTACATAAAGGCATCATTTTTCATATTGTGAAAATAAACTAATTTAAACTGCATTCATTTACCTCCAAGTAAACCCAGGTGAAAATTATCACTCGTACTGCATTTCTACCTTTCGATATTTGATGCATACTTAGGGAGGAAAAGATATGGGTTATATTAATAATTCTCTATGAATCTGTTTATTGTCTTAATAACTGAAATTTCTAGAAAATGCTCAACATATAACAGACAACCGCACCCACAGAAATTACAAGCCATTCGGTTTGGTAAAAGTGCTTAGACTCAGTCATTTTGCGCTTCAGAACTACATATTTCACTTTATTATTACTGATTTTACCATATATTTTCATGTATCATATGTAGTTAGGAACTAATAAGACTTTATGTCTGCAATTACAGGACACTTTATGCTTTATTTGTTTTAAAATATATTTACATCGAAGGTTTGCATATACACGAGGTAATTTAGTACAGCACTTCCCTAGCTGATAATCCAAGATGTAATTAGATTAGGTTTAAATTCACAAAACTTAGTTAAATATTTCGAATCTGATTTTTTTTTAGCAGTGGTATATTGTTTTCATAAGAGAAATTTTTTTATTTTCATACCATATTTTCCGACCTATTCTGATCAAGTACCTATCAAACACATATTACCTTAGGGTTCCATAACAGTTATTGGCGTTATCGGTTTCTTCTGTAATTTTGTTTTATGTCTATCGATAAATTAACTGAAATCACGTTCTTGTGAAATCTCATCGCAAATAATGACGTTTTTATCGGACAGCACATTGAAACATCTGAAATTTTAACTTAAACAGTTTTTTTTTGATTTTTCATAAATCACACAACTTAAATATCATAAGTATCCTTGTCTAATTTTTAAGTGAAAAACTGACGAAATTATGAAGCTGTGGAATACAGACGAAAAGAAGGATAGACCGTAATAACAAGTTTTCCTAAGTTTTTTCTTATCTTCTACAAAATATTCCTACATACATAAATAAATATCTCTCGTATAAATCAGAACTAACCGGGTCTACACTCATTATTATCTGAGGAAGTATAAATTTCTTCTATGTACTTAAAATGTACATGGCACATGTGCTTGTGACTGGCAAATTTGGCTTGCACCGAACATATTTCAGAACATTTTCACTAATTTCAATCACATGTAACCAATATTTTATTTTTGCTTTTCTTTTTCCAAAAATCGGTCCGCCTTAATTTAATATTCAATTTTAAGAAATATACAGCAAACGGAGTGAATTATTGAATTGCCACATACATAAATAAATATCTCTCGTATAAATCAGAACTAACCGGGTCTATTCTCATTATTATCTGAGGAAGTATAAATTTGTTCTATGTACTTAAAATGTACATGGCACATGTGCTTGTGACTGGCAAATTTGGCTTGCACCGAACATATTTCAGAACATTTTCACTAATTTCAATCACATGTAACCAATATTTTATTTTTGCTTTTCTTTTTCCAAAAATCGGTCCGCCTTAATTTAATATTCAATTTTAAGAGATATACAGCAAACGGAGTGAATTATTGAATTGCTACTGGAAGAATAGCAATTTTATTGTCGTTGGACATCTTGCAACAATAATTATCTCGGTATGTTCACGAATTGTCTCGCTATGGGCAAAGATTACTTTTTCTTTGACTCGATTTTTAGTAGTTTCTGTTAACAGAAACTAAACAAAATGTTGTATACAGTATTTTTGAACTAAACAATATTTCATAATGTACAGAAATACGTTTGATTGGAAGAAATTTAAAGCATTAGGTCAGAAAATATGGTCTAAAAGTGACAATATTTTCGTTAGGAAAACTTATTGCTTTACGATCCAAAAATTGAGATTATGCAAAAAAAAACAAGGAAAAATTCGGTGTTACCTGTATTTTAAATAATTACTTTAACTCATCATTAACTACTTTACAATTTCTTCTTTTAAACATAAATATTTTATCATGAAAAGTACTGTTAAACCCAACACCTAGGTCTACATTAATCAAGATCAACTAACTGATAGGCAAGACTGTACCTGTATTTTAGATGTTTATATTTATGTAGATCAAAATAATTTATACTGTCCAAAATATATTTCAATGTTTTGGTCTCTCGTTGTATTATTTTTTAGTACAATTGTTTCCTATTTTAATTGACACCATGGTTTTTCCTTGCCAACCGGTCCAAAAACAAGTGGCGGTTCTGAATATATAACCTTCTCTAATCTGCGACCAAAGATAAACAGCAAAAGAAATAACCATCTGTATCTACACTATTTAAAACATCGCTTGTATCAGTAAAAATTCAATTTGAAATTGTGGCAATTAAGGTTAATAGTTTCCATAATATGGACAAAAATTTAATAACTAAAAAAAAAAGAATATTGAATATCATAAAATAAATAAAGCAAGTACAACATTTGATGTTTGTTACAAAGTTCGTTCTGGCTAAATGCAATCCTGCCATTTGTGGGTTGGCTATGATTTCTCTTAACGGTGTATTCTGTCCAAAATGGTCCTAATCATCACTAATAGATTCTTGACGCGGTATTGCAACTATAATCTCGCGCTATTTGTTCCAATTTTTGTCTTATTTATGCAGTATTAGAGGGGGTTATTGATCGTACGCTTAATTCACAGCATCATGCATATCAAGGATCTACTGCGTGATTGGGTTCCCTTCATTCTTCTCTGTACCATACTTCTGTTATGAAAATTCTACTTCCATTTCCTTCATTGACGAAAACAATATTACATATCCAGAGCTGTTTTTGTTCTTGATTTTTGAAATTCATATTCCTGCGCAAAATCAAAATACTGAATATAAAAAGACCTTGACAAGTTCTGTTTTAGTGTTATTTATAACGTTTCGATCTTCCTAAATTTTTGTCATTTTTGCCATTGCAGATCTGACCATTACATTTCTTGTTATTTCCTCTTCGCATCTACCTTTTATTGGTCCATGGTTTATATAAGAGTTGCCGATTTTACAGTTCCCGATCTGTGTACCACAGACCTATTGTTTTGTTTATCGAAAATTATTATTTTTAGTTCATTGGTATTAGTCATGTGGCCCCAATTATAATTTTTTTGTTTTCAGTAACTTAAGAAACTTCGCGATATTTGCTAACAGTGTAATATCATCACATTAGCCTAGAGTCCTGATTTAATTTCCGTTAAGAAAAATACGGTTGTTTAAATGTCTTAGAACGATTTTCAATATATATTCCATATACATTTTAAAAAGTAAATAGGAGAATACGCAACCCCGGCGAAAACCTGCTTGAGTATAAAAATTTGCTTATATTATTTTATTAACCTAGACTACCACTATGTTGCTCGGGTACAGCTAGATTATTATTAGCACTAGTTGTTTAGGTACTCCTTTTTCAAGAAGAATCTTCCACAGCTTTTTCTACTCAACTAAGTCAGATGCATTTCAGAAGTCAACAAATCATTTGAATAAAGATTTATTAAATTCTCTTGCATTTCCTATGATTTTTTATTAGAATTTGTTTACAAGTTCGCCTTCCCTCGGACTTGTTTGCTATGATGACAGCAACAAAATTCGCGAAAAAGTAGGAAATTTTTTCGTTGAAAAGTGTAAAAAGAGATGAATTCTACTTTATTTAATTAACTTTGAAACCTTATATTTACATAATATATTTATAAAAGATATTTATCATTTACATCTTACATTACGTTATATATGGGCTACACTAGCTCATCTGCCAAGCGTAAACCATACAAGGGCAGTCTGCTGTATTAAATTTTGACTTGTAAGCCCTTTCTGTCAGTTCAAGGGTAATTTAATGAATTGGAATTCTTTGTGTCAGTTTTCTTACGGCTTTTTGTGTATGATATCGTTAATTATTATTGTCCTTAGGAGAGAAAACTGAGGAAAAATCCCTTTGACGATGAACTATATAATATTTTTCGATATACAATATATTGTCCGTCCATTGATGCAATTGACCAGGGGAAAAAGAAGCTTTATTATTAATTCTTTTTGAAAAAATTGGCTTGTTACAAAAATTAGTCTACCCCGCAAATATGTGGGATGCAATAAACAGGGTGTTAATAAGTAATATAAACATGAAAATGATTCAGGGGGTAAAGTACCAATGTTTGTAATTTTTGACAAAGTTTTTATGAAATAAATTTGTTTATTTTTTAATTATTATTAATTTGATATTTAAATTTTTACATTATTAAATATTAATTATACATTAATAATTACATTAAGCCACTCTTATTTCCTGAATTTAAGTCTAAGAATTTTTGTTTGAAACATTTGTATTGAATATTTATTTTAGGTAATAAATAGCAATCTTTACTAAAACTTCAGTTCTGAAGAATGCCCAGGTTTTTGCAATTAATTAAAACTATATATCTGTTATAAAATTTGTACATGGTAAATTAACACAACTTCACAAAAAAAAAATCGAAATATTTTTTGCAAATACCTGACTTTCCTTACAATATGTAATCTAGTGGGCCAGTCCAAATAACCCCATCAAGCCAGGTTTTCTTCTAACCTTAAAAAATAGGCTTAAAACCATAAAATTCAATAAAAACCCAAACAAAACCCTATAATCATATACCCCATCAGCCTCACAAAACCATAACCTTAAAACGTCATAACCTTGAGCCTTAAAACCCCATAACCCTATAACCCTAAAATCCTATAACCCAATGAAAAGAGACTGTTGGACGTTCAAGTAGTGAAAATCAATATGTTTAAAAGAGCTAGACCCTTTATTCCCACTACAACGTAACCTTAGAATTACATAATCCTAAAACCTCAAAAACTCAATAACCCTATAACCCCATAACTTCATAAATGACGAGTGATTGTTGCTTCTATCAGTGTTGAAAAAAAAAATTTTTTTCATGTGTTTGGAATCCAAGGCACCTCCACCTGGTTGACGGTGGGCAACGGAGTTATTCTGTGATCCGTCACAGATCCCGGATAACGGCGTTCATGGCATTATCACAAATACACGAAAAACATTTACGATGCACGGAGTCGGCGGCTGATCAGGGTGAGCAAGGGGACCCGCAGGTATCGTCATCATGTGACCGTAGTTCTGTAGAAGTGGGTATCTTGGCCTCTACAGAGTTTAAAGCTTCAAGACGTAACACAGCCAAAGGAACCTATAGAGAACTTAAACATGACCATCATAAGAAACATGCTTAATTTTGTTATATTTATGTTATGTATCACCGTAATCTAAACTTCGGTATGTATCCACTACCAAATATTCAAAAAGATATTGGTGTTGATTGTACTGCATACAGTTATGTTGGCAAATGATATATCGAATCAGGATAAACACTGGGTTCCACATATCATGTATGCAAGCTGCTATAATATGATAAGGTTTCTTGTTTTAATAGTGTCAATGTACGCAGTATGTTGAATGTTTTAGTTTTAATTTTAATTTGGGAAAAAAAAGTTTTTTAAAAAATGTTTAATTGTATACGATTTGTCCTGTGTGGAGGCTACGCTGGCGACTGGAGACTGTTCTCAAACTGGCAGGGTTAAGGTGTGCCCTTTGACGAGGTCTGAGCCCTGAGGATGGTCTAAATTAGACCGAAAGCGCCTGGCCAATAGTAATAATTTAAAAATATACACTGAAATACAAAATCCCTCTATTTCTTGATTTCTTCGGTGTACAACCTGTTAATAACTTATAACTTATTTATAATATGATAACTTTATGTTATAAAAAAGGATCTTTGTGATTTGAAATATTCCTCACCTGTCGCAGGGTGCATGCCAGACTCAAAGGAGTTTTTCTTGCTTCACCATCATGCGTTGATTTAATATGAGAAATAAATCCAAAATTAATTTTATATACACACGTTCAATGATTATAGCTATCCCAATTCGTGCAACAGATAAATTAAATGTAGCTATGGAGATTACCGACGAGATCGAATGGGAAGAATCAAGTATAAGCGACGAGGAGTAGAAGCAGCAGAAGAGAGACGAAATGCATCAAAAATTTACACATGCTGAATTGAGTAATCTTGGAACAGGGTTAGGGTTATCGAAAGAAGCTCATGGAGGTTAAAAGAGAAGAATATCTTGGGAAAAGGAACAAAAATTACAGTATAAAGAAATAGAGAGCAAGAATTCCGATCATTTTTCATCCATAATAAATCGCTAGAATTGGTATATTGCAATGATATCATAGAACTGTTGACAAGTTTTAAAGCTTCCTCCACTATATCTCAAACTCGGATTAATGAAAAAATACGGGAGAGTTTTGAATAACACAGAAGGCTTTTTTCAGTGCATTAAGAAAAAAATGTCCAAACTGAGTAATTTCAAGTTGGAAGCTGGAATATTCGTTGGTTCGCAGATTCAGACGTTGTTTAGCGATAAGAATTTTATTGCATTCATGACGGATGTTGAGAAAGCTTCAAGGACTAATTTTCGCAAGATGTTTTTTTTATTCAGTACTTAACAGGTACATATAAAAAATATATCCTATTACAAATTACAGTACAACTGAAACTAAATCTAATAAAAGTAATAAAAAATAAAGCAACAAACCAACCACTTACATTCAACAAAACTTTATTAATAACATTTTATATCACTGTAGTGAAATATGTCACACTAACTTTGCACGCTATTATATGCTATACCAATGCGGTATAATGGTGAGTTCTGCTGATTATTACTATGTGCCGTACTAGCAAGATAGAAAGTATTGACAGCCCTCATGCTATTGGTTGGAACAGTAAAATAAAGTCGATAGAAATCTTTCATCATCAATAAATCCATGTATAATTCTATGCAAATACAAAATATCAAAAACTTCTCTACGCTTTTCCAAACTTAGAAGATTGTACAGATCACACAACATAGTCCGAGAAACACGTGCATCATAGATACTCCATTCCTTAAAATACATGTAAAAAACAAGCTTATTCTGAATACTCTGTATTGAACACTTATGACATTTCTAATATGGGTTCCATATCAAAGATGCATATTCAGGTATGCTCCTTAACAGTGAAAGATACATTTGTTTTATATAGTTTATAATATTAAAAAGCCTTGTATTTCGCACAATGAAATCATACACCTTAACGCCCTTCTTGGTAATAAAAGTCACCTAATTGTTAAATGTCACCTTAGGATCAAATACCACTCCAAGATGCTTCACCTTACAAACACGATCCAACGCCCCACCCTGCACATTTTAATTAAAGGGATTTAATTGGTTTTTACGAGAAGATTACATCACATTTCACTTTTTAATATTAAAATAGAGCTTATTATCATTTGACTACTTAACTATATTATCAATATTTTTCTGTAAGTTATTGCTATCATTAATGTTACTCACATTATTATAAATCTTTAGATCATCTGCAAATAACAAAGAAGAGGAAACGTTCGTAATAACTTCAGCAACACTGTTTAGAAAAAGCGGGAAAGCAATGGACCGAGACTGGATTCCTGAGGGACTCCAGAAGTACGAACAAACGACATCGAAGAAAATCTCCCGAGAACCAATCGCTGCTGCCGGTTAGAAAGATAGTCAGTAACAAAATCAGCAAAGCGAAAATGAAATCGAAACTCCGTTTAAGCTTTGATATCAAAATTGTGTAGGACACGAAAAATCAAAGGCTTTGGTAAAGTCAGTGTATACAACGTCCACCTGACCTCGCTTATTTAAAACATCCGACACGTTCTGAGTGAAATTAGCTAAGTTTGTGACTATGGATCTCCTTCTCATAAAGCCAGGCTGATTCGCCCCTTGACCAAAGAGTATATACTTTTGAAAATTATACTCTTGTACCTTATACCTTAGTCAGTGTCGAGAGTACCGCAATCGGTCGATAATTACCTACCTTCGACCTATCTTCTTTTTTATATACTGGACAAATCATTACTATTTTTGACTCATTTGGAAATATACCGCTCTTAAGGCTTAGATTAAACAGAACTCGCAATGAGTATCTAAATATGTCAACACATCCCTTAATTATGAATGAGGCATATTATCTGGTCCTATAGCTTTACTATCCCTTAAGTTTTTTACAGCATCCACTACATCATCATCAGTAATGGCATTGAGAATAACCAGTTCAGCAAAATGGTACTCGAATATTCTGATTGTCACCGCGGTCATCAGCATAAACACTACCAAAGTGCCTTGCAAAGGCATCACATATATTCTCACCCCAACTAAATTATGTGTTATTCAAGTACATCTTCTTTGGTACGCGAACCAACCCTTTTTATTATTTACGAATGACCAAAATGCCCTGAAATCCACACCGATGTCCCGCTGGATCGTAATAATATACATACGATATGCTTGCTCTATATCATTTTTAATTTTAGCTCTCAATTAACTGAACTCGCTGCCAGTATTGCCTGTTTTCTTATATCTTTTGCGGATCTTATCTTTCCGTTTGAGATCTCTTATTATCACGAGTTAAACCAGACTGGATATTTTTGACTCTCTTTGATTTTGGGACGTAAACATCGAACAGTTCATAAATTTGTTTATAAAAATTATGTATCGCAGCGTTCACATCGGTGTAGCTCTCAAGGAATTGCCGGTCAGTATTGAGCAACACAGTATACAAACTTATAAAATCAGTCTGTCTGAAGTTGTATTTTGAGATATCTGTAGTTAATTATTTTAATTTGGGTTCGTTTAGAAATACAGACACATTCAAAGTAGGATGATGACTGTCTTCAGCAGCAAGGGCAAAGTCACTTCACAAAACGTTACATTTCATTTTTATTATTACCACGTCCAATATATGATTAGATACATTTCCAACCCTGTTGACCTAATTACAGTTATAGAAATTTAGAAATTGTTGAAACACTCCCACACAGTCATCCGCATCACCATCCTGATAAAACCTATTCAAGTTCGTCAAGTTTATGTCTCCTATAATTAGAAATTTTTTATAATTCAAAATTAAAGAGACTATAAAGTCAAAAAGCTCTTTATATGAAACACATGTACAAGTAAGTACAACATAAACAGCCAACAAATAAATACTGCTATCAATCTTAACACACAATATATCCATGTCATTATTAACAAGGATAAGATGAATTTAACAACTATGTAAGTGGTGCTTTAAGGCTACTAGTACACCACCAGTTGCTTCATAATTTTTGCTTTTCCGTATCAGATTGAAATCATCTGGGAAAAACTCGCTACTACTAACATGTTCCTGAAGCCAGGTCCCAGTCATCACCACCAGGCCCTTTTAAGTTGTAATATGAGCATTAAGTTACATTTTTTGACTCACATCTCATTTTTTTTTCCAGACAAACTCGGTGATTTCAGTAAAGAGCAAGGAGAGAGATGTCATCAAGATAAGAAAGATTTTGAGAGGCGATACTAAGTACTTTTTGGGCTGTGAGCATGATGGCAGAGTACTGCTGGAATTTGAAGCAAAATATAGACAGGGTAAATCATAAGCGGTGATCATTCTAAAGATCATTTGAAGAAAAATAAGTCCGTTATACTCAGCGATCAAGAAACGATGGATAAAATTGGATATCACTTTCCTCTATTCTTATTTTTACCTATTTATCCAACTTTTGTTACTCGTGAAAGGCATGGGAGATCACGTTGAGAAAGCACTCCGTAACGTTAATGGTAAGAGGACTCACTTTAATAAGACATCCAGTAACGTGAGAAGTAAGAGGACCTCACGAAAATAAAGCACCCCGTAATGTGAGGGACAAGGGGACTGACATAAATAAATCACCCCAAAGAAAACAGAAGCCTTCTGCGTCCACATCGTTGTTCCTGGGTTCGGCAGAATGTAGGTTTTATGACAAAAATACATAAATCTTAGGGGACCATACGATTATTCGATTGTTTGGTTGTGGGTTTCAGGATTACGTGACTGTGGCGTTAAAGAGCATAGCTGTTTCAGACATATTGATTTTCACTTGCTTTAGTCCCTTTTTCACTGAGTTATGGAGTTTTAGATTTATGCTGTTTGAGTGTTATGGTGTTCTAAGCTTATGGAGTTGTGGGGTTGGTGAGATATATGATTATGGGGCTTAGGTTTTTATTTAATTTTATAATATTTAGAGTATTTTTTCAGGATAGGAGAAAAACCTGACTTAATGGTTTTATTTGGATTTCGGATTCGGTCTCGATTACATATAGTAAGGTGGCTCCTCATAAATCAAATTTCGATTTTTTTTGTGGAGCTGTGTAATTTTTTATGACAAGCAGACCCTTTTTATGAAAAATGACTTATTTTTCTCATCTTAACAAAACTTGAAGATGATAGGCGATTACAATTTAGGTAGAAGAAATCTATAAAAAAAAATTGAAGGTAGTGGTTCTGGGTCCTCGTTGCTGTAGATCCTCCGCTCAGTACACGACAATTGGCTTCTGAAAGTAATGTTAGTCGCAACAGTATATAATGAATTTTAAAACGTTGCAAGTTCCTTCCATACAAGATTGAACTTGATCAAGAACATGAAGATGACTTTGACTTCCAGCCCCTATTCTGTGAAGTCATCAGTGAATAGGCGAGAGACAATCCAAATTTCCTTTTGAACATTTGTTTTCGATGAGTGTTCCTTTTTCGTAAATAGCTTAGTTAACTGCCATAATTGTCACTACTGGGTAGACTTCAACCAAAGATATTTCGCGCTGAGTGCATACACAACATCTTGAAAAGATAAATGTTTGAGCTGGTACTTATGGTGACTACCTGGAAGAAAAAGTAATGTTTCAGCACGATGGAGCTTCTCCTCATTATGCCCGGCATTTGCATGAATTTTTCGACTGTATGTATCAGGGTCGTTGGATAAATAGAAATGAACCCTATAATTATCTTCCCTACTTTCAGATCTGAGTTCCTTGGATTTCTTTTTGTGGGGATACTTCAGAAGCAAAATTTTTCTCACTGAATTGGGCTCTCTGATGATTTCGTCAGCGTATTATTAACAAATGCGACCAAGTTACTAAGCAAATATAACAGAATGTACGACAATGTTTCCAGCAAACTGTATTATTGCACAGATGGTCAACAATTTCCGAATTGGTGTGGTAAAATTTCATTATTAATATTTCTCTTCATCGCCTTGTAGCTTTGCAAAAGAACTGATTGAACCTCAAAAATAGCCTTAAGTTATATAGATAATTAGGAACTTCCAATAATTTGCCTTAACCACACTTTCCATTTAAAATTTAGGAAGGGATGCATCCCCTACATAGGGAGTTGCTGCCATAACTAATTGATGCTCGCTGAAAGAAAATAAACCTTCCAGAAGTTACAGACTTCGTGACATTTCAAGGTAGTCAAACCTTATAGGTGTAACATCGTGCAGTAAATGATTTCCACCTCACCAGTTATAAATAAGTTCAGACATCTTCGACGCTCTTTTATTAAAGATTATATTAAATTACACTATGGATAATATTTTTAAAATTTTCAACACTAATTGCAATTTTTTGAAAAAAAACTTCAACTTCAAAATTTAGTATTATAGCAAAATCAGATTCTTAGATGAATATCTAAATTCATCGGTATCAGTATATGATTAAATTATATTATTCCTCTAACAGATATAAAGTAAAGTTGCTACGTAAATAATTTTTAAGAGTTTTTTTTAAAGAGAAACTGTAAATTTAAGAACGCTTCTTTAATTTCTGCTGCATATGAAGGTTGTCCAAAAACCTTCTGTAAGGTTTTAATAGATGGATTTATAGTCTTAGAAATGATAATTGGCTGAAATATTTTGTCCATTTATCTAAATAAAAGCACCGTAATCACGTCTACTTCTTTTTTAAACTTTTCGGTAAGCCTCCATGTTCTGGCCCATAGAGTAAACTACTTTTAACCATGATTTCATAATTATTATACTTATAACATGTAGAGATTTTTTCATAGTCACTTATAAATGCTTTTATGTTTCGGCCATATAAATATTTTGTTTTTTGTATATTTACTTTTGGACCCAATCAGGGGCGGATCTAGCCTCTCTCTTGGGGTGGGGGGCGGTGATATCACAAAAGTACAGTATGGCAAGCGAAAGCAAGTTGTCGACGGAGGGGGGGGGGGCATTGGAAACATTCCCATTTCTAGTGTAAAAAGCAGGGTCGGGTCTATTTTTCTGAATTTGAAGCTCATGGAGAGGGGGGGATGCCAGCAGCATACACATTCCTAGTATAAGAGGCAGAATCGGGTCTAGTTTCCTGAACACAAAGCTCTTGGGGGACGGCTATCGCAAGAAAAACAAGTTGTCAACGGAAGGCAGTGCCAGCAGCATACACATTACTAATATAAAAGGCAGAATCGATGATATTTTCCTGAACTGGAAGCCCTTGGGAGGGGGGGGGCGATTGCAAGCCTACACATTCCACCACTCTATTCAGGAACTAGAGAGAGTAATAAAACTGTTACCGAAACCTCCAACGTACCTGCTCCAGTGCCGCAGGTAACTGAGGGTTGCCGTAAATCTAACTGTATTTAAATATTATAAGCTTTTGTAAATTTACTGCAGCAATAAAATTTCTGATAGTTCAATTTAATTTATGTCAGTAAGCAAAGTACAGCTTACAGTGTATTCCTAGTGATTTATCTTGTTTGCGCTTGTTTTTATATATTATTCGAGATTTGTGAGATACCCCACAAGATATGGCTTCCACCCTCTATATTTATTCCAAAATCGTTAAAACAAGGCATTTTTTTCCTCAACGAAAAACTTATTACGATGAATGTTATGATGCCTTAAGATATCAATATCTAGATAATAATGTTAAAAGCTCTGTTGAGATGTGTTCCAACATGACAGGAGTTGGAAAATCGATTACGTACCGAATACTGAAGGAGAAAAAAATGACTGAAATTGTTAGTACTCCCAAGCCACATTCGATCACAGGCAGACGAAAAACCTCGTTAGAAAAGAGATGAAAACTGCAATAAAAGGAGTTGTACATACATTTTATTATGAGAGGCAGATCCCAAACAAAATTCTAACTAAAATCAATGAAGATCGGGATTTACCTGAAATTAAAAGAACTGAGCTCTGGAAATTGCTCAGAGAACTTAATTTTTGCTGGGAAAAACCAGATAGGAAATCTGTTCTTATAGATCGTCCGAAAACTGTCCGTTGAAGAAGGAAATATCTCTCTCAAGTAAATGGTAGAGTTGCTAGAAATAACACAACTTAGATAATTATTAATTTAACTGAACTTTTTAAAAGATTTTTTGAATAAAGTTACTGCGGAAAATTGGGAAATATTCATATAATAAAGGAATAACACAAAATGTGGAAACTCGATCTCATGATCGGTGAGATAAAGGAACCAATTATAATTAATTTGATTACGAATTAGATACGTAATGTTTACCAGTGTAAATACAATTTTTATTTAAATTTTGGTTTTTGTAGTATTTTATTTTTTATTTATGTTTATATATATTTTTATTTTTTATATATTTTTATTTTAGTGTGTCCCACTCTTTAATTTTATATATATTTAATTCCAATTAGCCGTAATTTTTTTATTATTTTATTATTGTATTTGTCTCTTTTTCTTAAGCGTGGTAGAACTTAATACAGTTATTTTATTTTTTGAGGCCGTCGGATTTCCATATAATAAAGTAAATTAATTAAGATATCCGTGCAATAGAAATAAAAATAAGTACGGTCTAATTTTAACTGCAACATATAAAAATTAATTACATTTGAATCCATTTTTAGTGTTTAATTGTAATTCTGGTTAAAAAAATAAATAAACTGAAACGTCAAATGTCCTAGAGATGCTTTTAATAAATAGTAAAATGATCGTCATAAATACTTAGTAATAAAATAAACCTTCTTTCGACGCCAATGATAATGTTTAAAACATTTTTAACACTTAACACTTCCGCGATAGCCCCCATCGCTACCCCCCCCCCCTGGATCCGCGTCTGGACCCAATTCCCTATATATTTCAATTAACTTTCGTATTATATTTTCCAAGTCACTTTTGTTATTTGCAAGAACTACTTGGTCATCTGCACACTGAATAGACATAGGCATGGTTATTAATCTGAATATCCATATTACGGAGCTTCCCTTTCCTTTGTTTTAAATCAGTTGCAAAGCAGACTTTAACTAGCGCTTAAATGTTGTAAGATTGAGGGTCCTATTTTAACTTTAGAGCTACAATTGATATTCGATACCACTACCATAAGCTTTTTGAAGGTCAATAAAAGTAAAATGCATCTTTTTATCTATTAACCACTTGTTTTCAATGATTATTTTCAAGCAACTTGTGCTATTTGTGGAAAATAGGCATAATCGACTTTATTCTTCCTCCTGATGTTCTGATATTCTGAATATGCCTGTTAATTCTTATATACAATTTGCCTAAAGCATCCGTCAGAGAATATAATACTTTTCCATTCCCGCATACTAATACTACAGTATTTTAAGTCATTAGAAGAAATATTTATTTTTTCCTTTTGCCAATACAAATATTTGCGATTCGCGGTTCATCAAATACGTTCCATCGCTAAAGTTCAAACGCTATTTTATTATAAATGCACCGTTAAGTATTCCGATCAGACATTACTAAATTCATATAAGAAATTTGAAGAAATGGCAGCGATGGCAAAATATTCAATAGCAGTTTTATTTGTTTCTTCGAAGATATCAGAAAGCTACTTTTGAGATTTCTTATTTTAAAGAAATGAACGCTCTTTTAGACATGAACCTTATTTTAAAGATAGCGTATTTTAAGGTTATTATGTGTTGGTTTATCGTTATTGATTCTCTTCGTGTTCAGATCGATTTTACTGGTAGATTTCCATAAATTTTTATCGCCTTACCGTAGGGTAACCTCACCACTCAGTTCCTGTTGAGTTTTTTTTTTGAGACAATCAATGCAGCACGCTTTAGAAAGACTACGGCCGAGAATCCAGCTCGATTGTTGGTCAAGTCTGTTTAACTTTTTTTAACATCCAAAAAGAAACCAAAAGTTTTATCTGTTACCTCTTTATAAGTATATTGTTATCATAAATTATCCAAAATTAACTTATTTATAGATGTGGGGCTATCTTGAGTTTGTATTTTTTAAAACATCATATCATTTTATTCATCAAGTCCACTCTTATGTAAGTCTAAATCAATACAGTTTTAATTACTTTGTGGTATATCTTGTATTAATGAAGTTGCCGGGATGCAACTATTCGGTAAGTTTTTCACAGTTTTAACCTTGGAAAACTGAGTGG